>AYEL01089967.1:0-24859 GCA_000484575.1 Olivierus martensii | reverse complement strand
GAAGAATTAAACAAAGCTGCCGACTTATTTCGTAATGAAATGAAATCCTTGTTTCATGTATATTCTCCATCTGCAATATTTAATACTGATCAATGTGGCTTTAACTACGAAGTCACTTTCCAACGTATGTTATCGGAAAAAGGAAAAAAAACAACAGTCGGTTATGCACAATCACCGCGTAACAAGATCACCCACTCGTATACAGTGCAATATACGATAAGCTGTGATGAAAGAGTTATTGGTAATGCATTCCTTTGTTTGCAAGAACCAAATGGTGCGTTAGGCCCTATAGTTAATGAAACTTTACTGAAATATACAGCACCCAAAATCGACGTATGTTTGTAAGGATTGTTGAAACATACCTTGGCAGGAGGGAGTCGTGTCTTGAATGTGGCCGCCATGTTGTGACAGGTGTCGGCAGAAACGACGAAAATTGTTTATTCATAAGTCTTGGTTATTGTCTAATATTTTATTTTATTTTATTAATACAGTATCCATTAATAATTAATATATTAGTAAAATGTTAAGCAAAAAACAGTTTTTGATTTGGTTATTCGAACAGAACGTTATAGAACGTAGAACGCAGTTTGATTTTGTATGTAGCCTGAAGATAGTATAGTGATAAACAAAACTATCACAAACACTTGCTTTAATCGTCAATAGGAGAATAAAACAGCACTATAAGCAAGGTATTCACAGATTTATTAATCAGGAAAAATGTTTTCGGACTTGATTAGAGTCCATCTAATAATATAGTGATTACCAAAAACATTAGCTACTGTGCAGAATAACAGAGATTCAACTGCTGATAGTGCTTGGATATAAAAAGTAAGTGCTATAAAAATATAGTCTTTAAAATCAAGAAAATTATAATAATAATGAAATTATGTATATCATATAAATGTTAAAGAATTTTTATTATTAATAGAAAAGCAGATGAACTTTTATACAGATGAACTATTGTCTTATATAGAAACTGGGAATGGAAGTTATTTACATAATATGCCAATAAAAGCAGAGGGTGTGTTACTTCTGCTTTTATGCCACCATTTTAATTTTTGCAATTTTGTAGCAGACAAAAGATTTTTTGCTATATATCCAGTCAACCCTATTACATAGATAGCTATGTGGTTTGAAATGTCTTTTTATGAATGTTTAGCATTTATTTATATTCAATTAACATTTTTATTTTCAATTTTTTTGATGCTTCATATTTGAAAAAAAAATCACAGATCCAGAAACTTCAGCAAGAACTTGTAACAAGAAAAATCAAGAATTATTTGTATTTAATAATACTATTGCATGTAATACAACCAAAAATTAATAACTTATCAAAAAAAGAAAAGAAAAAATATTGATTCACAGGACTGTTGCAAAGTGAATGAACATTTTCATAGTATCAAATTCCCATTGTCTGACACTAGTTTTTTGAGTTTGTTTGCAGCCTACCTAAGTTAAGGCACCCATCTATTTATCTATTGTATATTAATTAATATTAAATTACTTATTTATAAATAAATTTTTGTGTTACTGTATTTCATTAAATCCTGACAAGTTTTTTATTTAATTCATTATCAGAATTTTATATTTCAAAAATAAAATACTTTGTATAAAATACTTCATACAAAGTATTTTAATTATTTATTTAATATAATATTTTATTTAATCCTGACAATGTAGCAACAATCTATAATGAATCAGAATTTGGCATGAATATGTTTTAATCAAAGCAAGTGTCCATTTCTACTTAATACATTTTTACAATGTATCAAGTAGTATTGAAATTTTTTACAAAAGAAATGATGCTATCTTATACTTACCTGGAAAATAATAATACTTATGTATCTATAACAAAAATATTTTAAATGAGTACAGGTAATTCTCACTTTATAAGTTTTTGATTTTGTGAGTTTTTTTTTTTTTTGAAAATAAAGTATCAAAAAAATTGAAAATATGAACATTAATTGCAATAAATAAATATTATATATTCATAAAAAGGCATTTAAACCCATTCACATAGCTATATGATATAATACAACTGGTTTTGTAGCAGAAACTATTATCTACTACAAAATCAGAAAATTCACAATGGCAGTTGAGAAATGGAAGTAGTGTGTCCTCTAATTTAATGGCATATAATGTAAATAACTTTCTTTCTGGATTGTGCATAAAATAATGGTTCATCTGTATTAAAGATCATCTACTTATTTGTTAATAATAAAGAAGAATAAAAATTCTTTAATATATGAAATAAATTCTTTATTATAATAATTTTTTTGATATTGATGTCTATATTTTCATTTCTTTAGATAAATATATTATTTTATAATAGTAAATTATTGATTTTGTTGGCCTTTATATTGGAATTTTATTGTGATTAAATTGCATTATTGAAAATAGAATCCTTGAATTTAGCATTACATCCATGGGAAATTGAGTATTTGTTTGAGTATTCTTATTTTATGAGTAATTTCCAGTCCAAATTAACTTGTAAAAGCAGGAACTACTTATATTTCTAACAAGGGGTGCTTGCCAACCGGGTAAAAACGAAAAGGAACCAAACTTTATAAATAAAGATAATATTGATAGATTGTTCGATCAGTCGATTATTAAGAGGTATAATTCAAATATAAATGCTTAATCAACAATCAAATTCGGGATACATTCATGATATGGAAGAGAAAAACGAGGCGTAAGGCGGTCAGCGCAAACGCTAGGATACATTCATGACGCGGAAGAGAAAAACGAGGCGTAAGGCGGTCAGCGCAAACGCTACGTCAGCACTGGTTGCATAGCAACGCTGGACTACTTGGTTCGAAGGAAGTTTTTATAATAAATCAAATTTTAAAAAATGAAAAGGAATAAATCGAATTATTTCGTGAAAGTTTTACTGGTGATTTGTTTGAGGAATTAAGATGGTAGCGATGGAAACCACCTCCTGCTCCAAAAACCTGTAGCCTCCTTGCCATCATCTCCAGTAACAGGGTCATCCCATCCTTCTGCCATTCTGTTAATATTAGTATCCATCTAAAACTTTATGTGTATAAATTTGATGTCAGTGTAATAATGGATACGTCTCTACCCAAGGACACGTAAGCCTCATTGCCCGTCATCTTCAGCAACGGTATTATTTCTTTTCATAACTATTCGTGCTATTAAAATGTCATCTATATTGTATTATATTTTGTTCCTATCATTAATTATAATTTCAGAACGATTTTTATAATTTATGTATCGGCACTGAGTGAGTCGGAAGTATCAGTCTACTCTTTGTAACCTACTTCCTGTTACATCCAGCTATCCTTGCTCAATGGATAGACATCGACATCGAGTCAACCGATACAAAGTCATCGACTTAGCAAATGTTGATCACAAGTCCATATTAACATCATCTTTTAATTCTCTTTCTACTTTCTATTTATCTCAACTTGTCTTATTCTAATTTTTTTCCTATCACTAATTCATTGTTTTTATATTTTCCATTCAGTTCTATATTTCTATATTTATATTTATTTCTAAGATTTCTACATTTATTTTTATTTCTTCTTTCTTTATTTCCTTTATAATTTTATTTCGTAATTTATATCTCCTTACAAGGGGTGCTTGCCAACCGGGTAAAAACGAAAAGGAACCAAACTTTATAAATAAAGATAGTATCGATAGATAGTTCTATCTGTCGATTATTAAGAGGTATAATTCAAATATAAACGCTTAATCAACAATCAAATTCGGAATTCATTCATGATGCAGAAGAGAAAAACGAGGCGTAAGGTGGTCAGCGAAAACCCTATGATACATTCATGATGCGGAAGAGAAAAACGAGGCGTAAGGCGGTCAGCGCAAATGCTACAGTCAGCACTGGTTGCATAGCAACGCTGGACTACTTGGTTCGAAGGAATTTTTATAAATTTAAAAAAATGAAAAGGAATAATTTTGTGAAAGTTTTACCGGAGATTTGTTTGAGGAAATACAAATGGAAGTTAATGTTTTTAATATACTTAAAACATTATCCTCAATGATTTGGGTTTTCCAAATTTGACATCCGAATCAACTCTTGAAGAAAAGGAACTGACGAAAATTTTATTTGAAAACTTATCAAATATACAGTGGTATCTTGGTTAACGATGGCCTTGGATAACGACGAGTTTTTGAAAGGAAAAAATGTCTTGGTTAACAACGCATGCTTTGGTTAACGACTCCTGATTATGTGAACTTACGACAAAATAGAGCTCTGTAAAACAGCTCATCATTGCAGCAAGAATGTACAGGTTAGATAGTCTAATATAAAGTCAAATGAAATTGAATTTTGAATAAAACTTGTTTGCGAAAAAACTCTTGAAGAAAAGGAACTGGCGAAAATTTTATTTGAAAACTTATCAAATACAGTGGTACCTCAGTTCACGAACACAATCTGTTCCTTGACTCTGTTCATGATTCGAAAAGTTCGTAATCCGAAGCAATTTTTCTTTGCAATTAATGTAAATCCAAATAATACGTTTTTTTATCCTAGAAAAATAATTTTAATTGCAATTAATGTAAATCCAAATAATACGTTTTTTATCCTAAAAAAACTTTTTAACATGTTATGGCTTTATGTGTGGAAATAATACAGAAAGAATTAATGTAAATCCAAATAATACGTTTTTTGTCCTAGAAAAATTTTTAAACTCATGTTATGGCTTTGTGTAGAAATAATACAGAAAGGAAATAAATATAATTATGGTTTTATGTGTGGAAATAATACAGAAAGGAAATAAATATAACAGTAACAGAAGAAAGCATGTTTAACACCACCTTCACTAACACTTTTAACTTTTTGGGAGCTATAATATGTGATAAATTTAATTAAATAAAGAAAAAAACTAAAATATCAACACTTGGGACTCTACTGTGCCCATGTCAACTGGGCAAACTGGATTGCTTCTGGGGCAAGGTTTTGTGCACCGCGAGTCAAGTGCATGTGTGTTCGTGAATCGAAGCATTGAAGCGAAGCAAAATTTGTTTGCAAATGGTGTTCGTAGACCGATTTGTTCGTAAACCGAGATGTTCGTAATCTGAGGTATCACTGTATATTATCAGAGTATACATCTGTAGCTTATCAAATATATTATCAGAGTATACATCTGTATAATGTACAGGTTATATAGTCTAATATAAAATAAAATGAAATTGAATTTTGAATAAAAGTTGTTTATTTATTCGATACATTTATTTAAAACAGTTCTCGATTTACTTCGATGTCCGCTATCATCAAATGTCTCACAATCAGAATGTTCTAGTTCCCAAGTAGTCATGTTTTCTAATAAAGATTCCAATTTCAATCAACTGGGCAAACTGGATTGCTTCTGGGGCAAGGTTTTGTGCACCGCGAGTCAAGTGCGTGTGTGTTCGTGAATCGAAGCATTTATTTAACATATAATAATGAAAACAAATTACTTAATTAATTAAAAATAGACGTGCAACAGTGCACTAGTTTCTATTTTCTTAAAATATTTCTAGACGATTATTATTTTAAATTCTGCGAACAAAGTCTAATTCAATAATAGACGCGCAACAGTTCACTAGTTTTTAGTTTCTTAAAGATGATAACATGCAACAGTTCACTAGTTTTTAGTTTCTTAAAGATGATTTCTAAACGCGTGCATCAGTTCACTAGTTTTTAGTTTCTTAAAGACGATTTCTAGACAATTATTATTTAAATTCTGCGAAAAGTCTGATTCTATTGTTTGTTTGTGTTATATATTACTTGATACCTGCGAGTGGTGTGATGTCGTGATGTCGCAGTTTCGAATTCCATTAGAAGAAGAAAAAATTCTATCCGAGATCCTACAGTTCATATAGACAATAAATCGGCTAGTGCGTATTTGTTCATTCGCCATCAAAAGGCAAAATCAAATCTTATCTGTATAATAAGAGTTGAATCTATAAACTGCTTATCAGTAGCTGTTCAAGATCCTAGAGTTCATATATATAATAAATCGGCGAGTGCATGTCACTGTTTAACAGTTCATATAGACAATAAATCAGCGAATGCGTGTCACTGTTCATTCCGCCATAAAGGCAAAATCAAATCTCATCTGTATAATAATCGTTGAATCTATAAACTGCTAATCAGTATCAAATCTTATCTATATAATAATCGTTGAATCTATAAGATGCTAATCAGTATTTATCATCTGTATAATAATTGTTGAATCTATAAGCTGCTAATCAGTGTTTACGTCTGTATAATAATCGTTGAATCTATAAGCTGCTAATCAGTGTTTATGGATTCATTTGTCGAATCTATAAGCTGCTAATCAGTATTTATGGGACAGTTCATATAGACAATAAATCAGCGAATGCGTGTCACTGTTCATTCCGCCATAAAGGCAAAATCAAATCTCATCTGTATAATAATCGTTGAATCTATAAACTGCTAATCAGTAAGGCAAAATCAAATCTCATCTGTATAATAATCGTTGAATCTATAAGCTTCTAATTAGTGTTTACAAGTTCATTTTGTAGCAAATATAATAAATAAATAATATTTTCCATATTTTTAGGACATTTTAAATGAGTTTTATCTGCATTTTTAATATTTATTATGATTGTGGGAAGGAGCCAGAACGAATTAATCAATTTTCAATTAAATCCTATGGGGAATCGTGCTTTAGATAACGACGGTTCCACTGGAATGGATTACCGTTGTTAATCAAGGTACCACTGTATTTTCCCGAATTTGATTGTTCATTAAGCGTTTATATTTAAATTATACCTCTTAATAATCAACAGATCGTACTATAGATTTATCAAGTGCGCAAGATGTCGATTTATCTTATGTCTGAAATGTTTTTATTATCATAGTATTGTCTGTAAAAAATAAATCCAACATGTTTTTTCCTTTAATATATTTTTTCCTTCTTTTTATTGTCACATAAAAGCTCGGAGAACAAGGCGGGTGGGCTATACCCTCCATATTAACAGGGTTGAAGATTATTTTCACGTGCAATAGTCACATTGCGAGCGTAAAATAGTCTGTAAATAAAGCTACATTAATAAATTATAAAACAGAACTTTAATTATAGTTAAGAAACTAAAAAGAACTTAAAGAATAAATATCCCTGAGTGCACCAGTAATCGACGGAACTTATTCTCTTGACCGCTGGTCCGAAACTGACTGTTCCTCGGCTGCTTATGGCCATCTTCCGCTCTTCCGGGGTTGGCTGACTCTTCGCTCGGGCGACCTCGGAAGAGCGGGAAACGTTCACTAATTTGAATCCATTCAAAACGGCCAATACATTCAAACACATGGCCATTAGAATTAAAAAAAAAATTTCGTAGTCAATGATTTTTTACACGATATATGCATCAGAAGTGGTTCCATGCCAAAAATCGGACTTCGGTTTCAAGAAAACTCACGGTATAAATATATATACATATATTTATTTATTTAAATTTTACATGTTTTATAGAATATTGAACAAAATTTTAAAACAAAATTTCGAAGTTTAAAATCAAAACTTCCGATAAAAGTTCGAGAAATGAGCTTTTATTCGAAGTTTTGCTGCAAAAGTTAGAATGACTAACAAAGCATGCTCCACGATAAAAGCGCGCCTTTTTCGGAACGTATCTTTACGCTGATTATAGCGGCGATCAGCGCAAAGATACGCTTTGATGGACCGCCTCACGCCGCATTTCTCTCTTCCGTGTCAAGAATGAATTCCGACTTTGATTGTTCATTAAGCGTTTATATTTAAATTATACCTCTTAATAATCGACAGATCGTACTATCTATCAATAGTATCTTTATTTATAAAGTTTGGTTCCTTTTTGTTTTTACCCGGTTGGCAAGCTCCCCTAGTTAGTTATGTACTTGCTTGTATAGCGCGCATTAACCCTATTTTCGGTGTGGAAGCCTTCGTGTAGCACACACCAGACTATGCGTTTCACTTAAATTGTGGTACTTGGATATATTTTTCCTAAATTTATTTATACCTTAATTTGTATTTTGTTTGTATTTCTTCCTTATTTATTTATTCTCTTAATATTTTCATTTTATATCTATTTAAAATGTTTGTATTTCTTCCTTATTTATTTATTCTCTTAATTTAATTCTATTTCTTAATATTTTCATTTTATATCTATTTAAAACCAGTGTGGAGCTGAAATTGTTTAGCAGTTTTACGTCCGTGGACTTTACCACAAGATCGCAAACGCTCCCTAAACAAAAGAAAAACGGTGCGAAAAAGGGTATGTTTAAAACCCTAAACAGAGAGATACTGTAGATCCGTTTGACGGACTTCTACCGCTCATAGGATCGTCATAATGGGCCAATTCTTTCCCCGGACCCATAAGAATGTTGAAAAGGGTATTAACCCTAAACTGATCCGTTCGACGGACTTTTACCGCCCATAGGATCGCATGGTGGACCTATTCTTTCCCCGGACCCACAGGGGAAGATTTTTGTGCTTGTGCTTGTTTGTTTGTGCAGTCTGTTTGTGCTTGTGCTAGTATAGTGGGCTCATACCACACGTACCAGCTGACGATAGGCCTATTCTAATCCCCGTACCTATAGGGGAAAATTTTTTATAAATTATGTTTGCAAATAAATTATATTAAATTGTTCTATCGTTCTATTCTAATAAAATCGTGTAAGACTTTAAATTAAATTTTAAATTGTTATTAGACATTGGTTTCTCTTGGGACCCTAGAACGTGTAGGAGTGGGTAAAATCCAGTCTGTATCTGGAACTGATCCGTAACTCCTAAGTGCATATTCTCGCTTTACAATTGGCGGCGTATATATCTGATTCAACGAGACTTTATCGCCGATTGAAAATTTATGTGACTGAATTTCTTTTATTTTTGTTATTGAATTTATTTTAGGCGCTTTAACATTATTTTGATCCTGATTAATAGTTTTCATCCTGGAACATATATTATTAACTTGACACCTGGATGGCTTGTTATCACTTTTGCCTCTGCGTTTACGTTTCCGCTTATTTTTCTTAATTTTAATTCGAGCGACAGTGCTCTTCTGTGTCGGTTCGTCTATCATAGTCGGGTTTTTCGCTTTACCCTTAGGTGTGAGATTAGTATTTTGTTGCGGTCTTACTTTAACTGAGGTTATCCTATTTATATTTTTTGACTGTTTATTTATTGATTCGTTCGCCTGGTCACGGAAATTTGTTTTTCTATGTCGATTCCGACGCCGAGGTTTATATTGTGACCTTTGCTGATTCATAGGCAGTTGTCCCTCTGCTAAATATCGTGGCGGCGGAGATGGTTTGCGATACCTCGGACCTTCTCGTTGCCTGCCAAAATTCTGTGGTTGTGTCATTTTTGCCATTGGTTTTTCCCAAAAGTTTCGAGTCCAATGATTAAAGCTATTCCTAAATGAACTGTTTTGTGGCGTCCTATACTGTTCTGTCCGTTTGATTCCTGATATTTTATATTGTTGTGACGGCGGTGATTTATAATATGAATTATCTTGAAAATTCTTTCGCATTCTAGGCGAATTCGATTGTTTTACTATTATTTCTTCTAGTTTATTTACTCTATCATAGAGTTGTTCAATCGCCTCCTTTAATTCGATCAGGATCTGATTTGTATTTGTTGTCCTGTCGGGCTTTGGTTCGCTATATGTATAGACCGCAGTGTTTGGCTCTGTGTCTAAAGTGTCTAGTCTGTCGCTAATTTGCTTAATTGTCGCCTCTAACTCTCCCGTTCTGTCAGTGGATGAATCGGCTATTTTGAGCCCAATTTCTTCAGTACCCGCTTCGTCTGACCCTGTTATCTTTCCGACATATGGTCAGGGTTTTGTGATAACTTTTTCAATTAGCTCCTCGCACATGGCTACCAATAACGCTTCTTTGAATGTCTTCGGATCATGGGACATCACTGTCCACTTGATTCGGTCATTAATCCCGTTTAAAAATTGCACACGAAGACGTTCATCTGTTTCTTGCCTCTGACAAGACTCTATTATCGCTTTGTCTTGTTCGCTTGTACTCGCAACTGTAATTAGCTGTCCGCGGCTAGTGATTGTAATCTAACAGCGAACGTTTGCACATCCTCGCCTCTCTGTTGGACGCAAGTGTGAAACTGCTGTAAGCAAATGGTATACGGCGCTCTCACGAATCTTTTTGTCATTTGCGCCTTAAAGGCAGTATAATCTGTAACGTCTTTCATCTTGAAATCTCGCCATGCATATTCTCTTGCAATCACACTTAGTTTGCATTTGGCTACCCCTAATTTCTGGCGATCCGACCACAACGCTAATGTGGCGATTTCGTCGATCGTGTCGAAAAAATCATTTATCCGCTGGGTCGGCTCTCCAGAAAAGGAGGGCATCATAGCTGTTAAGGCAGAAAAAGACCCAGGAGTCGAAGAAGCGATCTCCGTCCTCTGCGAGTCGGCCCCACTGGTCATCTCGGAAAATTTTTCTTTTCTCCCTGACTTTCTTTTGGGTTATTCCACTACCTATTCCGTCTTTCTGGATCACACTAATGTGGAATTCCGATCTATCCCACTTCTGACACCAATTGTGGAATTCCAGACGGACGGAAAAGCGGAATCGACAGGCAAATGGCTTAAAAACCGGTCCACGTCAAATGCGTGGGCAAGGATGACGAATAAGGCTGACGACTCAGGTAATAGAGGCAGAGAACAACATTGAATTAATTTCAATAGCTTCTTTATTTAATTTTTGTATAAATGCACAAGAGAGTTAAAAATTTACAATCGTTTTCCCGACAAATCAGGAGATATACCTGTAAGTTGATGATTCCTGGAAGTGGGAGTCGACGACACAACAACAGTCTTTAGTCTATAGATATCAAGTCTCTAGTCCTTAACTGGAGATGAGTCAAATTCACTTCAATTCCTTGATAACACTGTGATCCAACTTTTTATCTTCTTCTGTTAGTCGGAAGGCGATTACCGTTATATTCTAGACGGCAACGTGACACAAATAATGACTCAATTCGAGAGAGTGGCTCGACGATGTTCGATATTCGTAAGAACTTTAAGCGAGAGAGCAGAACTACAATTGTCTTGCGACAGAATCCAGCTATCTCTCGACTGATCGGAGCAGAAAGCGAGAAGCAGAGTCGAACTAAAAGCTGTCTTATCACTCTAACCAAAAGTCCCTCTCTCTGACTGAACCAAAAGCCAAGACCTTTGTCCAACACAGCTCTTTTATTCCCCTGCCCTCTCCTTCACCTTTCTCTCCCGGGCTGGATGTAATAGTTTCTCATACCTTCGTTGGCGAAAATCAGGTGACATTCCTGATCGTTATTTTAATAAACAATCGTAAATTGACAGTTCCAAAGGACGGTAAGACAAACTAACATGTCCTGTTTCTCAATCTATCAGATTTCATTCAATTGTGTAATTAAATTTTATACTTCGATTCGAATCCCGACAATAAAGAGGGGGGAGTTTCCGACCCCCTACAAGATTGAATTTATGTAGGTTCAGAATACTTTCAATATACCAAATAAGAAGGAAAAAATAAATAAATAAATAAAACACAAGCACAAAAATCTTATCAACCACTATTTGATAGTAATAACAACATTCTAAAATACAAAGAAATTAAATTTTAAATATCATTTATAGATAAGCAGAAATTAATTTGGGGTGCAGTTTTTTTTTGGCATGAGATGATGTCTATAGACCGCGGAAAAAGTACTTTTCGACAAAAAAAACAGCAACTAAAAACTATTTTCGAATAAAATAAATCATTTTATAAGAATTTAGACTGAAATTATGTTGATTAAAACACTTCCAATACACCAAATAAGAATGAAAAAATAAATAAAAAAAAAACAAGCAAAAAATTTTTGTCAATCGATATTTGAAAGTAATAATAAGAATATAAAATATGCATAAATTAAATTTCAAAAATCATTTATATATAAGTGGAAATTAATTTATTAAAAACGTTCCACAATCTTGATGTGTAATAATGGCAAAGGCCTGCGGTTGGCGCGCAGTTGTTGTTTGCGCATGACGTTTATTCACAGCGAAGACAGTGAACTGGTTAAAGTTTTCCACTGTCTAAACTTTTAACAATTTATGAAAGAGCATTACAATGATATTTTCATATTTAAAAAATATAAATTTCATATACTTCCATATAATTTCAGTCATTCAAATTTTATACAGATATTAACTGTTTGATAAGTATTCAATATAATATAAGTTAATAATTTCTGTTAAGTGTTTGTTTAGTTTCTGTTCTGTTTCAATTCTATATTGTTAACTTTTAGATTATCTATGAAACTGAAAATTGATTGGTAACCTGAAAATGCTTTTAATTCTATATGTTATCAGTGATTATTGTATGCTGATTATTTACATTTCATTTAAGATAACCAAGTTTTTATGTTATATATATTTTTATATCATTTGAAACCTAAGATAATATCTACAAATTATAAATAGAATGTTATGATAGCTTTCTTTAGAATTAGTATTGTATTTACTTTATAAATCTACAAATTAATTATTATTATTCAATAGAAGTGGTACCAATATATATTTTAATAATACTTGCCTTATTTCTTGAAGGTGAAGCAATTATAAGTAAATGTGAATAACCTTTTGTTATAAATGTATCAGCTTTCACATAAATTGATCTTCTGAAGTCATTTGATTTGGATGGAATAATCTCTGTTTCTTTAATTAAATTCTCACTTTCTGAACTGTAAAAATTTTTTTATAAAATTATTGTTATTATAGCTTTTAAAATAAATTATTTACACATTCTATCAATAAAATATAATAATTATTAAATTAATTAACCAGCCTTCAGCACTTGTTTAGGTGAAAAATATATTTTAATACTTGTTAAAGATCTTTCAGCTTAATAAAGCCATCCTCAGTAACTAAAAGTTTAAAAGCAATCAAATACATAAAATCGAATTATTTGAATACAAGAACTTTTAAAATAGAACATAGTAAAAAAAACAGTGTAAAATAAAATAAACAATAAAAATAAGTTTTAAATATTATATAAACATACAAAATACACCCATACCTCGCTATACGGCCGCTCTTTATACGGCATTTCGCTATAACGGCCTTTTTAAATTATGGCACTTTTTCGATTTATGGCCCACAGTGTTTTGTTAAACGGCCAAAAACAATGCTGTACTGTTAGATAAAATGGAAAAAAAATGAAAATTATAGTAAAAGATAACGCTAATAAATAGCTTTATAACAGATCGAAGAACACTTGTTGAACTTTATTTTGTGTAATCAATTAAACCAAAAAGTGAAGTGAAATGATTTACACTTATAGTTAATGTTGCCAATTCTAGTTAAAGTGAAGTGAAATGATTTGCACTTATAGTTAATGTTGCCAATTCCAATTTACGGAAAATTACGAAATACTGGAGCAATAATAAGAAAATTATTATATCAAAAATAATTTTTAATTTTTATTTTAATAAAGGCAATTATAAAGTCGCTAAATCACTATATCAGCTGAGCAATAATAAGAAAATTATTATATCAAAAATAATTTTTAATTTTTATTTTAATAAAGGCGCTAAATCACTATAGCAATTACAAAGTCACTAAATCACTATATCAGCAATTTTAAATTATATATTTCGTCATAAAAAACATTAAAAATCACTAGATCTGGCAACAGTAACGCCACGCCATTTGTAAAGACGAGACGTGTGGTGAAACCAACTAAAGGCGCCGCGAAGTTTTGAAAAGCAGTCATATTTGTCTGTATGAACTTATTAATCAAAAACTTACATCGATCTAATATTTATTAATTAAAAAACGTACACAAATCAGATTTTTCCACTTAAGTCGAATCTGATTATTTTAAATGGAAACAAGTATGTTTATCTTAGTTTTTTATCTTCGTATCAAAACAAGTGTTTTTTATCTTCGTATTTTCTCATTTTCGGTGAAAATGAAACAATAGATGAATGATTAACAAATAATATTGTTTATTTTAATAGATTTAATCAATATTTTAGTATTATCTGCAATATTTTTTTTTAATTTTAAATACGGTATTTTATAGCAGTGTATCGATTTTGATGACAATAACCAAAATTCTGATTATTAGAAACAGAGTTTTCATAATGCATTTTAATATGGATGATTCAGGACCATAAATTTTGATAACATTAAACGTTTGATAACAATATCCGCGATTACAATAAGCAGTTTCTATTGTATACAGTAAACATATCTGCATATGATTTCTTTTGTTTTTTTTAATTTATATGTTTATTTTTTAATTTCTGTTTATTACTTACTTGTTTTGTACTTTTATTTTTATGTAAGCATTTTTATAGGAAATCGAAAGTTAACTGTTTATTATTACTTGTTTTGTACTTTTATTTTTATGTAAGCATTTTTATAGGAAATCAAAAGTTTAAAATGCTTTTATGAACTAAAAACTATATTATTTTATACAAAATTGGAACAGATTCAATTGAATTTGTATCAAAATAATTGATTTGTTATACAGCTTTTCACTTTACGGCCAACTTTTCTGGAACGTATCTAGGCCGTAAAGTGAGGTATGAGTGTATAGCAAAAACACTGCTTGTGCTTATTCTTAACAAAGAATAGATATTAACTATTTTAAGGCATCCCACAGGGTTGGGATAGTCTCAGGAGGGTTATCATTAATTAAATTATTCATCTTTAGTATTACAAGTTCAGTTATATTAAGCAAAATATATTTATGAAAAGATAAACAATTTTAATCTTTCTGATCATTTTATGAGTTTGAAATGACAGAAAACAAATTTTAGTCTCATTAAGTTGTTCAGTGCCTTTGGCATGAATAGATATCAAGAAGTGAAGAAAAAACAAAAATTAGTTAAAAAAAATTCAATGCTGATTTTGCAAATCAGTTTCTTTGTTAGTATTCATTGAAAATATGCCCTTTTGACAGTGGTTCTTAAATTTTTTTAAAATTACATGTAAGCAAATATTGTTTATATTATGTAATTTAATTCTTTCTCACTTATTGCTCTAAATAGGGGTTAGACTTCTTATGTATATTTCTTAGCACTAGAGACAGTCCAAACAGTACTATATTTTTCTCAAAAAATTATTTATTAAGTAACGTTTTCGGCAATAATTTGCCCTCATCAGCTTATACAACAATTTGTTATTCTATTTTCGAACATAGAACATAGTCGTTACAGTCGAATTAGAACACCAAACATTTAATAATAATTTATAAAATTTACAACACACAGAACTTTTTAAAGGACTTTTCCTATCAAAGGATTATAGACTTAAAAAGTTTTTAACTCTTCCTTAGAGGGTTATATACTACCTATGAGACCTATACACGTTATTAATGTTATTCCGGGTGTTTTTTTAAAACTAGGCTTATAAACACATTAACCATCAATTAAAGAGTAGTTACTATACTAAGTAGTAGTTACTATACGCTTTCTATCCTGTCCGTAGTTTTCTCAAACCTCATTTGCTTTATATATTCCATTGTTAGCCTCAATTAATCATTCCTCTATGCGTTCCATATTTTATTACGTATTTCCATGGTAACGGTAGATCTACCGATTGTCTCTCATTAATTACCTCTCCTCTCCCGCTTCCTTCGAGGATTCTCATTCCTTCCATTATAGGCAGCTCTTTCACATCTTCTACCCTTTTCACTACTTTCGCTTCACCCCATTCTACCTTCACATCATACTCGTAAGCCCTTCTGGCAATGGCTGTGTTCTGAAGGCCCTTCTTTATATCGGTTTCATGTTCCTTAAGCCTGTCCTTTAGGTTTCTGGTGGTGGCACCCACGTATATCTCTTTGGTTTGCTTATCTTTATTTATAAGAGGTATTTCATACACCCCAGATTGTTCTTGTCTGTCATATCTATCTTTTACATTCTTAAGTAAATCAGTTATGATGTTTGGCCTTTTATATGATGGTATTTTCTTTTTATGTTTAAGTATTCTCCTTACTGTATTAAATTTTTCTAGTACATCTGTAACCACTATGTATTCCCTTTCTGCGTCTAATCCAGTGTTTGCGCCATATCCGTCCTCATTTTCTTGTCTATTGTTATCCTTACTTTCTCTTTTTAGCTTTATCTCTTCTAGGATTTTATTCACTATATTCTCCGAGTACCTGTGTTTCCAAGCTATCTCCTTAATCTTATTAACTTCTGTGTATAGGAGATTGTCTGTGCCGCAGTGGGTTATAGTTCTATTCAGATATGACCTAATGGCTGCCTTTTTATATTTCCATCTATCTCTGGACCATCTTGGTATTATTATTTCTATGTTTGTTGGTTTTCAACAAACATTCTCAAAATAATTTTTTGGAGAAAAATATAGTACTGTTTGGACTGCTCGCTAGTGCTAAGAAATATACATAAGAAATTGTTTATATTTGAACACTTTGATAGAATTTGGATTTTTTTTTAATCCCATCCTGTCAATTTTATCTAATTTATCAAAGTTATTCTGATTATGTGATTTAACAAATGATATTTTTGAAATTTTTCATAAAATGAACTATAAAATGTTGAAATTAAAAAATATTTTAAATAGTAAGAAAATATTGGTTAATTCCATTAAAATAAACCAAAATATATCTTAATCATGCATTTTTTTGTTTCAATTTCACTGAAATTTAGAAGAAAATTGTTAAAAATGAAATGTAAATATCTTGTGACCATTTATTATTTACAGCAGCCACTCGTTTCCTGAGAAATTGTAGTCAAGCCTACTTTTCACAAGTAAAAAGCATTGGGTGCAGTGTTACAATAAACCATCTATGGTCCAATTAGAGAGAGAGAAAATGTATTACAGCTGTTTATGTATGAGATAGGACCATTTTTGTATATGTTACAGGTTTTTGATATACCGTATATACTCATGTATAAGCCGAGGTTTTTTCTCAGAAAAAATTCCTTAAGTGGGGGGTCGGCTTATACACGGGACAAAAAAAAATTAACTTTTTTTGGCTGGAGAAATTGAAGTAATACGTAAAACCATAACTTAAGTCTAGAACACACCGAGACATTTCTGCACGGAATAGCAGAAAGAGAGGCAAAACACAGAAAGAAATTTATGCATATCTAGGAAGAAACAAGGCAGAAAATTGACATTAGCACAGCTCAACTTTCTCATTCTGCTCGAGTTTCTGCCCAAATACAACCAATTATAGCACTGTTTATATATGATGTCATTTACATTTAAAACATGGCAGAAAGTAAGCGACAACTGTCTGCTGTAAATATTGAAATGCTTATCAAAGACATAAGGAAATATCCCTGTCTTTATGATAAAAAACAAAGATTACAAGGATATAATTTTAAAGCAGTCTATATGGAAAGCCATCGGCATATGGTATAACATAACAGGTAATAAATATAGATCATTCTAAAACTTCTGATCACATTTGCCAGATGCAGAGAAATTATATTATATTCATAAAATTATAATAGAATGTAATGAAAATATAATTTAAATAATAATTTCATTTTAAAATGAAAATGTTTCATGTTTAAAAAATATTTGAAATTGTTTTTAGAATATACAAATTCACAAACTGAAAAAACAGCACTCTTCGCAGTTGAGGAACAAGAAACTCTTTCATTCTCTCCTGGGCATTTGGGATTTTCCCATTTCTCCGCGATTATCTCTGCAACCCTGCGTCCTACAGCGATAATTTAGGCACCAAATGGAAGCTTTGAAAATGTCCCATGTAAATATCCAAGAATCGATTTCTGGTACTAACTGTTTTCTTCAAAAATGGCGTAAACCGGGAAAAGTGATGGCCATTTTTTCGGTTCTTTCTCGATTTTCCCGTCACCTATTAGGAATAGAGAAATAATTTATGCACCGTTTTATTCGTCGTTTAATTTCCTTGAATCTGGTATGCATCTTGGCCCAATTGTTTTTACAGAGAAACCTACAGGCGGCCTGATATCGATAATATCATGCTGGGCATTTGGGATTTTCCCATTTTTCCGCGATTATCTCTGCAACCATGCGTCCTACAGGGATAATTTTCGTACTAAATGGAAGCCCTGAAAATTTCCCATCAAAGTATCGAAGAACAGTTTTTCTGGTACTAACTATTTTCTTCAAAAATGGCGTAAACCGAGAAAAGTGACGGACATTTATTCGGTTCTTTCTCGATTTTCTCGTCACCTATTAGAAATAAAGAAATAATTTATGCACCATTTATTTGTTGTTTAATTTTCTTCATGTAGTATGCATCTTGGCCCAATTGTTTTTAAAGAGAAACCCACAGGCGGCCTGATATCGATAATATAATGCTGGGCATTTGGGATTTTTCTGTTTCTCCGCGATTATCTCTGCAACCATGCGTCCTACAGGAATAATTTATGCACTACATGAAAGCCCTGAAAATTTCGCATCTAGGTATATAAGAATAGGTCTTCAACTGGAATGGTATATACCCCACTCTTCCGTTCTTCATTGTAGCGGTCCTTGTCATTCCTTAGAATGCTAAAGACAGTTGGGCCTCTTCTTGGCACTATCCTCTTCTTCTTTTTCTTGGCTATTCTCTTTACTACAGGAAGATCTTTCAAGCTCTGCGACACTGACATGTATCCCTCTTGTGATGCTGTCGCGGCTGATGTAGAGCGGGGCCAGTTGGAAGGTTTCTTTCCACTGACATCCTTATCTGTGTGAGGAATGTTCTTCCATATCCATGGTCCATTCCAACTTTCATGATATATTTCAATTCTTGGGCTTTATCCTCCTCGTTCACTTTACCAACTCACGGAATATCTTTAAAGAAGGAACAACAAGATCTACATAACGTCCATTATTTGGACTTGGACGTAACAGTAGCCAAAGGCCAGCTTAAAACAAAAGTATATAGAAAGCCAACATATGAGCCCCTATTTATTCCAAATTGGTTGCAAGACCCCATTATCTATAAAAAAGCGGCATTCAGAGCCATGTTCAAAAGAGTCTACACATACTGTACGATTCTGTTCTAGTTCTAGTTGTAAAGCTGATGATGGGCGTTTAGGTCAAAAACGTTAGAGAATAAAAGAGTTTTTTGTTCCTCAACTGCGAAGAGTGCTGTTTTTTCAGTTTGTGAATTTGTATATTAGAGTTTAAGCAGTTTACTAAGACTAGTGAAATAGTTTTTAGAATATATTTATAAGTTATCATTTTGCTAAATATAAGAAAGACACAAGGTGCTGCTTTTCATTTCTTAACTGTATTTGTGTGTGTCACCTGCTATATTTTGCAGAAAACATAACCAAAGCAGAATGAAACTTTTTTGCATTCTACTATTCTGCACAGAAAACTCTTGGTATGTTCTAGTCTTTTTGGCTGGAGAATTTGAAGTAATAAGCAAAACCATAACTTATTGAATGCATCTCCTGAAGACCAGGAAGGAAATTTTGCAATAATTCATTTAATACAATAGCAGGTGTGGGATCCAAGAGCTAGGGCCTGCTGGAAGACGTCACTTCTCACCCAATCTTAACTTAGAGATCTTGACAATTTTAATGTCGATATCGGGTGAGAGTGGCCTCTGTCCAGCTGGTACCGTGTTCATCATTAATTTGCAAAATGGTTTATCCCCTGTACGTTAGTTGTTTATAATTGAGTAGCCATATGCAGCAGTCCAATCCTAGAAGCCAAAAATATTACTATATCTTATAATAAAGTTTTGTTAAGACCAATTAAAACAATAGGGAAGGAAATACAAATCACTATTGTGACTAAAAGAAATTTCATCATCTTTTCTAAACTTCACAATAATAAGATCCTTTTACTAACCATCAGTGTTCTGGAGTATATATGATTCCTATTATCAACAAAACATTTAACAGAAAAGAAGAATACATAGGAGCCATCTCTAGAAATTTATCACAAAGAATTAAAGAACATCAAGAAGATATAATGAATGACAATTTGAATACCATTCTCGCTAAAAAAAAAATGAATATAATTTATATATTGAATTGGAAGAGGCCAAGATCATAAAAATATAATAATAAAGATTTGTTCTTACCAGGGGAGTGCCAATCATGGCCCTCTCTGATTTTGCCAATTTTGTAGTACAACCCTCCCACAAAACCATGGTAAAGTAATACTATGCACCTCTCAAGCATTCCTGAAAAAAAAGGGTTTAAAATTTCTATATTCTTATATACCGAGTCATATCATCCCATCGTTGAGTGCTGTTGTAGCGCAATGTGTTTGGTGTTTGATTGCTATCACAAATGATAGAAAGGATGTGAGTTCGAACTTCTACTGATAATTTTTTCTTCTTTTTTCTTTATCAAAAATGAAGTGGATTATTGAATAATGTATTTTATTAATAAGAATTTATTTTTTGTAATTATTTTATTTGCTATACTCTTAAAACATTTCCATCACAAATATTAAATACACGTATAAAGGAATGTAATTGTGATGGAAATGTTTAAAGAGTATGGCAAATAATTACAAAAAAATAAATTCTCATTAATAAAATATATTATACAATAATCCACTTCATTTTCACAGAATTGTGAGGTCTCCAAAGACAATAAGAACAGGCTTATGACCTACTTGCGGTTGGTGGAGTGAGTAAGGACAGATAATGAGGCAGACAACGACAAACACAGAGACTATGTTTGTAACAACAAACAATTTCCTTTATGGGAGAGAGAGAATTTTATAGTATCAAAACCTGACAATCATCGTCGGAGGATAAATATCTTTGACAAAAAAGTCCTTTTTTTAAGCTGTAGAAAATGTCTCTTTTGCAGAGCCACATGGAAAACCCTTGATGAGACAGTACTTTCTTGGCACACACACACACTGACACCAGTTTCTTGTCTGATCCTTTCCTTTTCTCCGTCAACTAGGACCAACTTTCCCGAAGATGGGAGATTACTGACTCGGGGTTTGGCGACAGATTTTTTTGGAGATGGGCGATGACTGCCTCCTTCTCTTCCCTCCCTGTTTCTCCTTGTCCTCTCTTTTTCCTCGCCAATGCGTGCAGCCGATCCCCTTTTTAAACTCGCCGAGCCCGGGACCAAAAATGTGACATTTTGTCAAAATTCTTGAACCTCGGTGCTTTCTGGCTATTGTTTATTGTTTTCTACTGCAGGTGGGATCCACTGCGTTAGTCCCTGGACATCTGCACAAGCACGATCCTTCATCTGCAATACGTAATCTCTTTTTGTTACGAGATTTACAATCCTAGGGACGAAGTTTCGCACAAGATAGCGTAACTCAGTTGATGCTTAACTTTCCTTTTAATCTTAGTTCTTTATTCCCCTTTTTCTCAGTTGCGGAGGACTAAATACCTCGGACCAACTCCAGGATAAACACAACCCATGGCTGTCAATTCTTTAAAGTGCACTCCCATTGAATTATGATGAGGAGTGGAGTGACATTCTATAGCAGGCCTGAATTCCTTGTCTCCACACAATAAATATTATAAGTATATTACATATATTTATAATATTTGTTTTATATGAATAAAATAATTAAATGTTGCACTATAAATTTTATATATTATAAATTATATATATGAATAATAATATTATTTATATTATTATTATTCTATTAATAAAGACATTTTATATATATACTGTGTATATATATATATATATATTCATAATTATTTTTTTATAATTAAATATCGATAACATTCTTATTTATAAGAAATAAAATGTCTTTATGGATTAATTTATAGAAACAATAAGTAGGATATATATCAGAAATTTTGATAAGCAAATAAGGAATAGATCGGCCTGGCCTATTTCAATTATTTTTGTAGTGAAAAATTATTAGAATATGAATTACTAGTTGGAAAAGCATATTCCATCGGAACTCTCCAGGCAAAGTTTGGTATTGAGGGGTCAAATGATATAGGAGCCTTTGTGGAACAAACAACAAACAAACATTGCATTTTATATATATTGATAGTTTGTTATGGTACAGTTCCAATAAATAAAGTGTTTTTATTATTTCCATCTTTGTTATGAATATTTCTTTATTCACATAATACTTCATTTTTATTCATAAATAATTTTTTAATGTATTTACTGTTATTTCTATGCTTTACAAAATTGTTAACTATATAAGAAAACTTATTGCCTAAATCAGTGCTTCTCAAAGTGTGGGTCGTGACCCATATGAGGTCATGTAATAGAATTTGGGGGTTGCAGAAATTTTAGCAAATGTTTTAATTCGTATTCCTAGTTTATATACCTCTATACCCAGAATTGCAAAAATATTTTCTCGGATAAAAGGGGTCCCCAAGTGGAAAAGTTTGAGAAGCACTGGCCTAAATCATTGAAATGCAAGCATAATCTGTATGTTCTGATAGCCATAGATTTAACACTGCTAGTTTTGTAAGTCTGGAGGTCGTAAGAAGTTGCATGTATATGGATAGGAGTATAAGATGGCTTTCTGTAATAATGAAACATGAAAATATTTCATTTACAGTTCTTATATTGACATTAAGTCATCTTATCCAATTGGCGTGACATTGTTCTTATTAACCCATTTATGGTAGCAGTTGCTAAGAATAGATGGCAAGGGTTAATTAATGGCAGTAGGCGTTTAAGGTGTATACATGGCATCAGTGTTTGGAATGATTTTTATAAATTATTTTGCATTAATCTAAATAATTTTTTGAAATGTGATTACTGCTTATTTTAGGTAATTTTTATTATTATCGAATACTGATTCATTAAAATTTTTTCCCATTTTATTATTATTATTTTAATTTTTTAAATAGACATTGCATGCTAGCTAAGAACAGTTGCCAATTCCTTCCCAGGAAATTTTTGTTTCACCTACTAAGCTCAATATTGTCTCTTATTTGCAGAAAAAGTATTTTCTGAACCAATAAGGGTAAAAAATATTCAGATTATACCTGTTACTGTGTGAGGAGAGTCATTCTTACATTTTAGAAGCTATTTTTTGAGAAAGCATCAAATATTATTGAAAAATAAAACAAAAAAACTATTAAAATGTTGGGTAAACATATAACTTAATGTAAACAATTGCTTAAAAATGATATCTAATATAAATTTAAGCATTTTTTATAAGAGAATGTATGCCAATAATTTTGCTAAGAAAATTTGTCTGATGTTGCTAATTTACTCAATAAACAATTTTACTAAATTAAGACAAATTAAGCACTTACTAGCAGTTAAGAATGATTTAAAGTCTTTTATTTTGTAACTGCTTTCTAATTAATACTTAAAGAATAACTATACAGCACTTTCTGCAGTTATAGGTTTCAACATTTTAATTAACTTATATACAATACTATGTTTTCGGCATACATACGCCATCATCAGGTATTCTTTATCCTTTCTACATTCGAATTAAGATAACGTTAGAACATTGCTATGGTAACAATAACGCTTTGGAATACATTCAAAATTTTCATTTGCATTACAATTTCAAATTATAGGTATAACTCTAATACTTAAAATTATAAGCTTAATACAAAAAATAACTTTTGAACTAAAGTAATTAATCTACAAAGACGAAATAATTTTCATATCTATACCGTATCTTCAACATAGAGATTAGCCGGACAATTAACATAACACTATAACTTAGCCACATACTTCTTCCTCATAGAGTTCATTTAGTTAAACATTCCGCATCCTCTAACTTACATATCCGCCCTTTCCAAATATTAACTACAGTTTACATTTAGCCAAAGCATACTTCCATGCTAATGGTGGCTCCCAGTTCAATTTGTCGTTAACTAGTTTCTCTTTCTCTGCTCTTCTTATTATTTCTAGCGCATCTGTTATCGTAGGTTGTGTGTTTACTGGTATCGGCTTGATTCTCTTTACTTCGTCCCACTTAATCAAGCCGATACCAGTAAACATGCAACCTACAATAACAGAGGCACTAGAAATAATAAGAAGAGCGGAGAAAGAGAAACTAGTTAACGACAAATTGAACTGGGAGCCACCATTAGCATGGAAGTATGCTTTGGCTAAATGTAAACTGTAGTTAATATTTGGAAAGGGCGGATATGTAAGTTAGAGGATGCGGAATGTTTAACTAAATGAACTCTATGAGGAAGAAGTATGTGGCTAAGTTATAGTGTTATGTTAATTGTCCGGCTAATCTCTATGTTGAAGATACGGTATAGATATGAAAATTATTTCGTCTTTGTAGATTAATTACTTAGTTCAAAAGTTATTTTTTGTATTAAGCTTATAATTTTAAGTATTAGAGTTATACTTATAATTTGAAATTGTAATGCAAATGAAGATTTTGAATGTATTCCAAAGCGTTATTGTTACCATAGCAATGTTCTAACGTTATCTTAATTCGAATGTAGAATGTAGAAAGGATAAAGAATACCTGATGATGGTGTATGTATGCCGAAAACGTTAGTATTGTATATAAGTTAATTAAAATGTTGAAACCTATAACTGCAAAAAGTGCTGTATAGTTATTCTTTAAGTAAGAATGATTTATTTAAGAGAACAAACTCTTTTGGCTATTTGCCATCTTCATGTTACAAGAAATTGGAACAATACAAATTTAAATATCAGAACAATATTAGTCACTATAGCAACAAAAAAATTATTATTTAAATAACAAATATAATGAGAATTAGTATTAGGCTATGTTTAAAATTATAACATATCATGTCTAGTAAAAAGAAATCCATTATTTTTCCAATAGATGGCTTTAATAAATTGTATCTTGCGCTCTAAAAGTTCGATCGGTTTACACTAGATGGCGTTAGAAAGCTGACATTTCATACTAAAAATCTTATTTGACAGTTTTGTGAATGGTTGACTCAGTTTTGTTTGAGCTCACATCAAAGATGGACACCAGCAAAGAGAAAATACGCTATATTTTACAGTTTTTCTTCGATAAAG
>AYEL01089964.1:0-62780 GCA_000484575.1 Olivierus martensii | reverse complement strand
CAATTTATAAATAAAAATGATTAAAAATTATTATTATTAAATAATAATACAGTCAAAACTCTCTAAGTGGATTGGTTTTGGACTGATAAGGGAACATCCACTTAACCAGTGTCAATAAATTAGCATGCACATAACATAGAAAACAGCATTTCTAATAATCTGTGACAAGATTTTTATTATCTATAAATAAATAAAACATTGTGCAGTAGGGAAATCAGTGGTGGTGGCCAATTTGCCAAATACATAACTTTCAATGTTACTGTCAATGTAACTTTTGGTGTTAAGTATGTACAGTACATACTGTATAAATTTTCATATCAATTAATAAAAGTTTGCATAGTATTGTATGTAATTTTTGTTTCATATTGGTTTACATTCTTAATTTTATTATTATTTATACAAGCTAAATGCATTGTACAGTTACTGGAACTACTTTTTGTAAAAGAGGAATATATTCAATTAATAAAAGTTTGCATAGTATTGTATGTAATTTTAGTTTCATATTGGTTTACATTCTTAATTTTATTATTATTTATACAAGCAAAATGCATTGTACAGTTACTGGAACTACTTTTTATAAAAGAGGAATATATCTCTTGATTTTCACTTTAATTCTTGAAAAATAAAAACTCCATTTCCCAATCTCACAATGTAACTTTTGATGTTAAGTATGTACAGTATAAATTTTCATGTCAATTAATAAAAGTTTGAATAGTATTGTATATAATTTTAATTTCATATTGGTTTACATTCTTAATTTTTTTATTGTTTATACAAGCAAAATGCATTGCACTACTTTTTGTAACAGAAGAATACACTGTACCTGATTTTCAGTTTAATTCTCGAAAAATAAAAACCCAATTACACATCCTTGTAGAGTTCTCAAAAGGAAACAATTTTTGTTTATGTCTAACATTTTTAGTTTTTGAGATATTATGAATACAAACTTGAAAACTTAAGTGTTGTGATTATATTGACTAGATGAAGATGAACGTCTCGAAGTGTTACATATGTGTTGTGTGTAAGATAAAAATCTTTAGGCAATGACTGTATGTACAGCTAAAACTTCTATCTTTATTTTATTTTTATTCTTATTTTATTTTAATTTGTATTTTTATTTTTATGTTATTCTATTTTGTTATTTATGCTTGTTTAGTATCTTCTATAATATGTGATAGATTATATTTTTTACGGAGTTAAGTTCGATATAGGTAGTTATGTTCTATTATATATGCTGTAATTTGAATAATTTAAAAATTCAAAAGAATGTAGAATGTTTAGAGTTCGATATAGGTAGTTATGTTCTATTATATATGCTGTAATTTGAATAATTTAAAAATTCGAAAGAATGTGGAATGTTTAGAGTTTTAGAACTACGTTTGAAATACATTGAATTCCATGTAATATAGGTGATAAAAATATATCTGTACTGACTATAGTCCGAAAACGTTTTACGAGAATAAAAAAGATTAGAACACTTGCTAGTGGTGCTGTATTAAGAGCTATAAAACTTGAAAATACTCGTAATTTTCAATTCTCTCAACTTTGCATTGCGATTAGCATTTCACTTCCATAATGGTCCACTTCAGTTATTGTCTAAAATTTTACATATCCCTGGCATAAACATTATTTAATATTAAAAATCCTGATTCACTTCACAGATATTATCCATTTATGCAGCATCCACTTATCCAGACTCCTTAAGCATTAAAATTCACTTCACAGATATTATCCATTTATGCAGCATCCACTTATCCAGACTCCTTAAGCATGAAGTCAAAAGCACTCTATGAAGTCAAAATGGGACTATGAGAATTTGATTCACTTAACTAGATTATCCACTTAGAGAGGTTCGACTGTACTAAATTGGAATTAAAAAAAATACAGAATTATTACACAAACAATATTTTTATTTTTTCTAAAATAAATACAAATATAAAATCACTAAATTATTTGTTATGAAATTTACTTTGTGATTAATTTGTACTGAATAATTTATTTTATATTGTAAGAATTACACAATGGGTCTATTGAATTCCTGACACCAGGAGAGGTTTCACATGTTTCTCCAACATGACTGTCCGAGCGGAGGACGGAATAGGCCGAATAAAGGTCGCGTGGTTAAGTGGCACGGAGTTCCGGGTTTGGAAGAATGACCAATTCCTAATTAACATAACAAAGCAAGTTTATTTAACGATGAAATAGTAATTAGTTAACAAAGATATAACAATAATACAAGCAGAAACTATCAGAAAGAGACGTGAACAATTTAGATAGCTGAAAGAATCGAAAGAGAACTAAGTATCGTGCGTTGCGGTATACCTGGGAAATAGAGTCTTTTTCCTGTTGTATATATCTTCTACTGAGATGTCGAACTGAATGAATGGAGATAACATCTGTCCTTTCAATATATATATCTCTGTACTCATGTCCACCCGGTTAGCGGGAGCTGTCGATTATATCTTCTCTATCTATTGTATATTCTTCTAAGGATTCTCTTTGTATGCATTCTCTTGTAATGTGAATATGTGAAATGTAATTCTCTTGTACTGCTGTCGATTATATCTTCTCTATCTATTGTATATTCTTCTAAGGATTCTCTTTGTATGCTTGACTTTCCTATATTCCTTTATTTCTCTATGTCTTTCTTTGATACTTATTTCCTCTATATATCTCTTCTGGTAACATACTACTTACTTTACTTTGTATCCTGTTGACTGTCTTCTGCCTTCTATGTGCTATATCTATATTCTCTGCAACTGGAATGTTTTCTTCTCTAATGTTCTATAATCTTCTATATTCCATTTTATTCTATCTTCTGGTAATGTATGAATTCATTATGTTATACTCTGTTGACATCTTCTGTCTTCTACGTTCTGTGTAACCCGGTGCTGTCAGGCGTCGAACGGCTGACCCAATCAGGAACTGTCTGAAGACTAGGAACTACTACATTATGAATCGTCAGGATCATGACCAGGACTGGCCACTGAGAACTGTCTTCATTTCTTGTCTGGATCCTGACCAGGAACCCTCCCGGGAACTGGGAACCGGGGACAGGGAACTATCTGGTTCATGGCCGGCAACAGGGAACAGCTTCCAAATAAACACTACTCCTTTTATACATCTTCTATAGTTGGGAACTGGGAACCGGGGACAGGGAACTATCTGGTTCATGGCCGGCAACAGGGAACAGCTTACAAATAAACACTACTCCTTTTATACATCTTCTATAGTTGAATAGTTTCTATAGTTTCTATAGTTGAAAATCCTTTTATATATCTTCTATAGTTATAGGTGACTAAAACGATGATTAATGCGATGATTAATTCCAAAGCAGGAACACGGATGAAGAGAGATCTTTCTCCTGATACAACGTCCATTGTTTATATTAACTTTTCTGACTCTACTTCCTGTCATAAAACTTTGCTAAATGGGATGAAGAGAGATCTTTCTCCTGATACAACGTCCATTGTTTATATTAACTTTTCTGACAATACTTCCTGTCATAAAACTTTGCCAAACGTGGCAAATAATAACTATTAAATTTTAGATGAATTTTGACTTAAATTTGGATCATTCAGATCTTGAAAGTTGATCGTTTTTTTACATAAAAAGGGTGGGTCTCCCGGGACCTCACAATATCTTATCTTATAGTATAATAAAGAAAAATGCTATAACCATCTATATATTTTTCATATTAATTTGCATATATCATCCTTCTTAAATGAATATTGGTGTATTGATAATTTGAATATCACAAATTTTAATTTTATATTGTCAATATGAATTATAATTGCCTTTCATCCAATTTATCTCCAAAAATATCTCGTCTTTAAATCTTTATTATATAGAGTTTCCTAATATAATTTTTTCAGAATTTTGTTCTACTCATTCTTTTTTAAAAAGATTTGTATGTCGAATATTTAACATTTTATATAATAAAATTTATTCTTTTGCATTTATAAATTGATTATATTCATAATATGAATATTGAAACATTTATAAATGCAATTCAAGACTATTATATTATAATAGTCTTGAAGTCTAATGCAATATAACAATATAATAGAACAGTTTTAGTTAACAAATTAATAGGTCTGTAATTCATTATCTTTTTAAGTTTATATTGAGCTTTTATTTATTTTTTTCTGTATTCTTTGTTTCACATTTTATTTTACAATCTTTAAATTCAATGTCAAAAAATATATATACATTCATTATAAATATCAACTTTTGTAGTTCATATATCTCAAATATGCAATTCTAGTTCACAAATTGTTTCATATCCTTTTTCATCTAATATAATTTTGTCTATATTGTTTAAATATTCCTGTATATCAAACATTTATCAAATACAGTAGGTCCCTTACTTGTATCGTTTCTACTGTATTTCTGCAATTTTAGAGATATTGTATGCATAAGTCTTCTAATTTTTGTTAAATTTCCATAAAAAATGAATAAAAACTTCCATAAAAAGTGAATGAAAGTGAATTAAACAATTTACTTTTCTGTAAAAATATCATTTATGATCTTAAATTTTTTTTACCAAGCTTAAAGTATGCTCATAAATTTCATTTAGTGATTCTATTTACTAATACCTCTAAATCCTATACAATCAGCCATATTTAATCCCTTGAATTTTAACGGATTTTTAATGATTCGAATTAATTTTGAACTAATTTTAGCGCCATCTCGTAATTAGAATAATAATTAATATTTTTAAATCAATGAGTGGCGCCATCTAATAATTAATAATTGAACTAGAATTTTTAATTAATTTATCTCATCTCATAATTAGAATAATTAATATTTTATTAAATCAATGAGTGGCATATCTATTAATTAATAATTGAACTAGGATTTTTAACTAATTTATCCGAAAAATTAATAATTGAACCAGAATTTTTAACTAATTTATCTGAAGAAAAAAATCTGCCTCGGCCTTAATAATTGAAACTAGAATTTTAACTAAATTATCTGAAGAAAAAATCTGCCTCGGCCCGGGATCGAACCGGGGACCTTTGAGCTAACGTCCCAATGTCATAACTGCTAGACCATCGAGGCCAACGAGCAGATTAATTCTCCAGACAGTTATATTAATTTAGACGTAATTACGTCTAAATTAATATAATTGTAGCTAAAATTAGTTCAAAATTAATTCGAATCATTAAAAATCCGTAAAAATCAAGGAATTAAATATGGCTGATTAGTATAGGATTTGGATTAAAAAAGTTCCCTTGAGGTTTGGTTAGTATGTAAAAGTCTAATACCTCTATTTGTATATATTGAATTTAAGCATTGTTAGAGTGTATGCTCATTCTAGTAAAAAAATTTTAATCATAAATTAATAATTTATATTTTCATAAAATATGATCTAATAAAATAATATATACTTACAGGGACAAGATCTTTAATGACATACATATGAGGTAAGGGATAAATTTTTGTTGGCTTACTTGTATTTGTATCAATATTACTGAAATTTTTAAACAAACATAAATTTCTGTTAATATTTTATATATCAATATTTTTTATAAATTAAAATACTATTGAAATATCTGTTAAATTCACAATGTCAAAATGATTATAATTATAATATTCCATTTCATTCCATTAAATTAAAAATATTTGAAATACAAGTAGTTCTCTGTTTATAAGTTTCTGATTTACGAGTTCCCAGATTTATGAATTTTTCAAATATGCAGCACAGTATCAAAAAAGCGAAAATATTAACATAATTGCAATAAATAAATTCTAAACATTCATAAAAATGCATTTATACCCAACATTCATAAAAATGCATTTATACCCACATACATAACTATACAAAAGCCAATTGTACTATATTATATAGCTATTCAAAATTGGAAAATTCAAAATGACAGACAAGAAGTGGAAGTAGTGTATCCTCTGGTTTCATCAGCATATTATGTAAATAACTTCTATCCCCAGATTATGTCTTCTAAGATAATAGTTCATCTGCATTAAACCTCATCTACTTGTCAATAATAATGAAGGATAAAAATTCTTTAACATTAATATGACACACATAATTTTAATTATTATAAGTTGCTTGATTTTAAAAGATATATTTTCATTTATTTAGATAAATAAATCCTTGTTTATTCATATACTATTCATTTACTATAATTTTAGTAAAAAAAAAAAAATTTAGTCAAAATTTTAACTAAATTAAATAAATCCTTGTTTATTCATATACTATTCATTTACTATAATTTTAGTAAAAAAAAAATTTAGTCAAAATTTTAACTAAATTTTTTTTTACTAAAATTAAGTAAAAGTCAACAAAAGTACTATTGATAGTACTTTTGTTGACTTTTACTTAATTTTATTGTAGTTAAATTGCATTGCTGAGAATAGAACTCCTTGTTTTACCATTATGGCTATGGTAAACTGATTCTTGGTTTAAGAGTACTTAACGAGTTCATTCCATGAATTAGTTAGCTCCTAAAGGAAGGAATTAACTGTATGTCAGTTTTAAACAATATACTACCATGGACTATTGATTTTATGAACTCATACAGACCCCCAAAAAAGTTCATAAAATTGAGTTTGTAAATGAGAATGGCATTAATTAACATTAGGGACTTTTTTGGACCAACTAAACATGCAAAGTCACAGGTTAGAATGAATGCAATACTATATTATAAACAAGATTGAATTTGCGATTCGATATTATCGAAATATCGATATTTTTATGCCATATAATATATCGTTTTTTATTTTATTTTAAAGTAAAGATGGGAAAACCAGTTTTACTCGAAGGTTTAACTGGTGTGTTAGTAAATGGAAGAGAAAGTTGGAGTGTTGTAGATCAGGGTGGTTAGTTAGATTTGGGGGGTAGGGGAGAAGAAAGAGAGAGGGAAGCCAGAGCGAGATGCACCGGGTACCTGCGGCGTCAGTCCGCCACAAGAATCAGCCCCGGCTCACATCCTTGAGTGTCCGGGGCAGTGAATCTAAATTAAAAAAAATAATACAATAACTGAGTGTTTGCACAATAATGGAGTTAAGACAAATAATACAAGGAATGAAATAAATTAAAATGAATAAAGAAAAAGAATAAAAGAAAATAAAATTAAAAGAATTACAATTATAAAAACAAAAACTAAGAAAAGTACATTATTTGTCCGGTGACATGTGTGGAATAGAACTCTGGAAGGAACACATAAGATACAGTAAAACAAACTGAACAACGCGTAAAGTGGAACTATATGAAGAATTACAAAGGGATCGCGACGCGACAATATAGTTTCTTAAAGCTAAAACAGGAGACAATATTAATAATAATACGCGACAATTTGGAGCGTGGTGAGCGATCCGTAGCAGGAGACTGGAGCTGTCATCTACTGTTGAGTTGGAGTCGGGACAGAGGAAGTGATGAGCTGAAGTGCTCTTCAGTTGTCTAAAACAAAATGCCGTTATGACGAGCCGGAGTCTTGGAGAGGGGAGCCTGTTGCTTGAAGGTTGTTGAAGCTCAGGGAGAAAGGATCTAGTGCCCGGGTCCCAGCAATGAAGGTGCAGAGTGTTTTAAAAATCGTTGAATCGTTCACTAATTTATCGGGAGGGCAGGGCCAGGGGAGGCCTTCCCTTGAGCAGGAGGTGATGAGTGCAATTCGAAGATGGTCAAACAAGGAGCAGTCAAATATTAGGTGAAGAGGGTCCTGAGTGGAGGAGTTATCGCATTGGCAGTCTGGGAGGCAATCCTTAATCGAGAAACGGTGCAGGAAACTCCTAAAATTACCATGTCCTGTAAGGATCTGGGTAAGATAGTAATTAGGAGAGAAGTGATGATTGTTAAGTCTCAAACTGATGGAAGGGAAAAGAGTAGGTCAGTCTGCCAGTGGGACTTTGTTCTAACTCTCTCTGCCAGCACTGGGTGGTTGCCTCTAAGAATTTTAGTCAAGTATGACCAAGGGGCTATGTCAAAGTCAGCTTGTTTATTTGAGGAAGCTGCCTTCTTTGCCAATTTGTCGGCCAGTTCATTGCCATAGTTTCCGTTGTGAGCCTTAATCCAGTTGAAAATAAGTGTGTGCTGTTTCTTGATTCTGATATTTTGATAAGTCCTACGAATGATGTGCGCAAGGAATCCATGGTTATTGTTTTGTACTATAATATCGTTATCGATATCTAATGAACGATATTATTACCGATATCAATATCGATATTTTCTTTCGATATCCCATCCCTGCCTTGGTTAACGACGGCCTCGGATAACGACGAGTGGTTGAAAGAAAAATGTCCCGGTTAACGACTCCTGATTATGTGAATTTCCGACAAAATAGAGCTCCGTAAAACAACTCATTGCATCACGTGATTCGTTTAGCTGAGTTGTTAATCGTTATTTTATTTAAATAGGTCGAGATATCCTAATGTGGCATCTCTCCAGGCCGCTATTGAAGCAGCATTTTCGAATCTGGACAAGAAGACATTGCGCAGGGCATCGTTTCCGGTCGAGGATCGAGGCAGTAATTGAGGCAAAAAGAATTACATCGAAGTAATTTTAATCTAAACAGATCCAAAATTAATGTGCAAATGATAATTTCGATAATTTTAATCTAAAGGGATCCAAAATTAATGTGCAAATGATAATTTTCATCCCAAATTAATGTGCAAATGATAATTTTGATAATTTTATTGTTTTCAAATGATATAATTTTGGATAATTTTAATCTAAAGGGATCCAAAATTAATGTGCAAATGATAATTTTCTAATTTTATTCTTTTTGTTAAATAAAATTTTGTTTAATTAAATTGTCTATTTTGTCCGGATTTAGCTGGCGCACCCTGTATATTACTTGACACCTGCAAGTGGTGTGACGTTGCAGTATTGGATTCAATTATGTTATATATTACTTGACACCTGCAAGTGGTGTGAAGTCGCAGTTTCGGATTCCATTAGAAAGAAAAAAAACGTCTGCTCGAGATCCTACAGTTCATATAGACAACAAATCGGCGAGTGCTTGTCACTGTTCGTTCGCCATCAAAAAGCAAAATCAAATCTCACCTGTATAATAATCGTTGATTCTATAAGCTGCTAATCAGTGTTTACGGGTTGGTTTGTCAAAAATTCTGAAGTGAGCCCAACTGTCCTTCTGTTGAAGATTGATACTGGATTCAATTAGAAGAAGAAAAACGTCTGTCCAAGATTCTACAGTTCATATAGACAATATATCGGCAAGTGCTTGTCGCTGTTCCTTCGCCTCAAAAGGAAAATCAAATCCTATCTGTATAATAATCATTGAATCTATAAGCTGCTAATCAGTGTTTACGGGTTCTTTTGTCAAAAAACTCCGAAGTGAGCCCAATTGTTGTTCTGATAAAGATTGATAATTAAAAATTGTTTTCATGAACAATTCATTTTATTAATGTTAAATTTTTTTGTACCAAATATAATAAATAAATGATACTTTCCATACAATTTTTTTGTAGCAAATATAATAAATAAATGATATTTTCCATATATTTTAAGGACATTTCATGAGTTTTATCTGCATTTTTAATATTTACTATGGTTGTGGGAAGGAGACGGAACGAGTTTTATCTGCATTTTTAATATTTACTATGGTTGTGGAAAGGAGCTGGGACAAATGAATCAATTATCAATTAAATCCTATGGGGAGCAATGTTTGCTAAATAATGGAAGAAGAGAGAAATAAGCTAACAAATAGCAAAAACATGAGCAATATTGATACAGTTTGCAATTTTATAATGATTTTTTTATGATTTAATTGATCCAACAATTTAATTAACAACGGTAATCCTGGAACAGATTACCATCGTTAACCAAGGTACCACTGTATAAATTTATTCAAATCAGATACACATATAAATTAATCTGTGAGGATCACGAAAATACGAATTATATTCATGATTTATAAAAAAAATTTAATATATCAAACAAAGAAATTGTAAAAGAGAGAAAGCTAAAAACATCAAACAAAGAAACTGTAAGCGGGAGGAAGAACGTTAAGATTGAAAAGAAAGCATTTACCGAATTGCAATACCTGATGCGAAACTTCGTTCCCAGCGTCGTAAATCTCAAAAACAAAAAGAGATTACGTATCGCGTGCAAAGGATCGTGACTATGCAGGTGTCCAGGGACTATCGAAATAGATCCCACCTGCAAGTGAAATAATAAACAATAGTCAGGAGCGATCGGAATCCGAGCATTTGGGCCAAATGTCAAATTTTGTCCCGGGCTCGAAGATGTTATAATAGGGGATCGACCACTCCCAAAGGCAGAGAGATCGAGGGAGAGAGAGAAGAACCCCTCGAGAGGGAGAACTGGAGAAGAACGGATAGGAAAGAGCGTACGTAATAGCTCTCACCGCCGACGAGGTTTTACAACCACCATCCCATCCTCCAGCTACGCCACACCAATAGGAATCGGATCTCACCTGCAAGAAAGGTGTTTTCACCTTGAGGCAGCAATTAGCTGAGAAGACAGTGCTCCGTCCGAAGAAAACCCCTGGAAGCCACCGACCAGATGACAAGTATAAATAGGTCCTCGATTGGACGAAGATTTCACTAGGAACTTTGAACTCTAGATATAGTGTCGTGTTATAAAATTGTGTTAAAGCAAGATCTACAGAGATCCCACTGTTATACAAGGTATTTATCCTCCCTTTATGGGATATATTATAATTCTCTCTCTCTAGAATAAAGATCCAAGGTGTTAACCATTTGAGCTGTTTATCGTTGTTTCTCTGAGCACCTCTCCATCCTTTCTCACAACTTTAGCCCACATAGGCAAACCTGCCTATTTTGTCGGCTTCGTTTCCAACGATCCCGACTGGTGTCACATCCTGACGTTGTCCACACAAGGCTGACGCCAGTGTGGGACGCCAGGGGGCGTGATATAATTATTCTGTATGCAAAGTCGCACTTTAGTACGACTGTCAATACTAACTAAGATAATTATATCACGCCCCCTGGCGTCCCACACTGGCGTCAGAAGTGGGATTGATTAATTAATTTAATCGAGGTCTAATTGGGACCAGAAAGGGCTGATATAATAGTGGAAAAAGTTTGGACTTCAAAGATGGAGACTACGAGTCAACTGGAAACAACGACCCGAGAAGCAGCTCCTGGATCTTTCTTCGCGCTCGCCGGCATGCTCCAGAGTTTTGTAGGTGAACCGACTTTGCAAATAGCAGACTACTTCGCGACGATCGAGGAGATCGGGGGAATGGCACTTTGGTCTGAGCGACAGATGCTAGGTATAGCAAAATGTAAACTTATTGGTATAACACGAAGATTGATACTTAAAAATTGTTTTCATGAACAATTCATTTTATTAATGTTAAATTTTTTGTAAATGATAATTTATTTATTTATATTTGATATAAATAAATAGTTAGATATAGTTTTAGGACATTTTAAATGAGTTTTATCTGTGTTTTTAATACTTACTATGGTTGTGGGAAGGAGCCGGAAAGAATTAATCAATTTTCAATTAAATCCTATGGGGAATCGCGCCTTGGATAACATTTTCAATTAAATCCTATGGGGAATCGTGCCTTGGATAACGACGGTATTCCTGGAACGGATTACCGTCGTTAATAGGGTGACAATTTTTATCGTAACATAATGCCGGACAGAGAGCGTCCATTGCGTACGAAGCACACGTAAATACGTGCGCGTGGAAATTTTTTTTTGAAAAAAATCCTTTTAAAGTCTCATTTTAAAACAGAAATTTATTTAAAAAATATTCATTTTATATATTTATTTAAATAGTAAACATTGATATATATAAATAGGAATCTTTTAAAAAGTATCGAAATGGATAAAATTTATCCATTTCGGAAGATAAACGGGTATAGAAATAACTTCAGGCAGAAGTGACATTGAAAAATGAGAAGTCGTTATTAAAAAGAAAGCAATTTACCTGGAGCCATTAGTGCTGATGGAATCCTATTGGATTTCTGGCGTAATTTCATTGAATTTATCCGTAATCTTTCTAAGAGCTTATCAAAAGTAGACCGAATAGCGGAATGCTTTTGGAGATAAGTTAGACACCGCGCCCACATGCAATTAAACTATTTAGTTGAAGGAGTGAGAACAAATGACTTCTCTGAGACTGCGCCCACTAGAACTCTTTTGTTGGCGGAATAAACAATAGGAGTCCTTTGTTCTCATTCCTGCAATTAAATAGTTGACTGACTGATAATTGCATGTGGGAGCGGGGCTTTACATTTCAGTTATGCCGCTGAATCTCTCAATAATTTTTTTTGTCTGAAGCCAATTTCAGAATCCACTGCAGACTGTCATTATTCGTAATGGGGTCAACCGGAATATTGATGTACTGGGCACGACTCCTCCTGGAAAACTGAGTATGGGAATTGAACGGAATCTTCAAATGTGACACGAGAGTCCCTTATCATCCGGCCGCTAACTTCTAGGAAACTTCTGGACTTTGAATCTATAAAAGGAACCACCGAAAGCATGTACTGGGCACGACTCCTCCTGGAAAACTGAGTATGGGAATTGAACGGAATCTTCAAAAGTGACACGAGAGTCCCTTATCATCCGGCTGCTAACTTCTAGGAAACTTCTGGACTTTGCTTTCGGTGGTTCCTTTTATAGATTCAAACTATCACTCCTATGGATAGAAGTTGCCTTTCTATATTCAACACGCACAATTTTTTCCATCCATTATGTATGACAATCAAACTATAAATGAACATATATTGTACATACGGAACTGATGTTTTGTGTGTGCTCCATAACAGACAGAAGCAAACATTACGTACAATCAAATTAATTATGTTTACGATTTTCTAGTTGATAAAAATTTAAATTAGTAAGTATTTCTAACAAAAATAGCTATTCCATTATACTACCAATAATTTAATTTCTTGAATTAATCTTTATTTTAAAGGTTAATTCAAGAAATTAACCTCTTGATCCTTCAACAATTCGTTCCCAAAAATTTGGCTGTTTTTATATAATGTCAAAAATCATCACTAGTGATTTACCTGATCAGTTGAATTTGGATCTACTCTCATATCTTATCTGTATTGCCTTTTTGAGATTTACAATTTTTCGATAAATGCAAATAATTTATTAATTTATTTATATAAAATTCTGTATTCGATAGTTTTAATCTATTTTAATCATTAAAACAGATATTTTTAATTTAACGCCTTTAAAAATATCTAGTGCAAGTCTAAAATCTTCTAGCCATTAAATAATGCGAGAAAACAAAATTAGGAGAATCCATGATTCGAAAATATTTATCGGCTCTCCTAAATTACAAGAAAAAAATTTACTGTGATAGATAATTCGTTAGAAATACAAGTTGTACGGTAACGAAACGAAATTCTAGGGAGATAAAAATTACATTAACTGTCCTCAAGGATCTTTGACTATCTCAAAATTTTTTTTTTTTTTTTTAAATCTGATGTCACTTCCTTTTTTTTGTCATGTTATGTTTGATAATATATAATTTGAGTTTTAACACTTAAAACATAAGCTAATTCGATTATAAAGCATTGATTTGCATATTAACATATTAAAGTATTAAATAAATTTCACTATAAAAATTAAATACTGTAATTATAATAAATGTTCAAAGTATCTTTCATATGATACATGCATACTACAAGAGAGGCTACATTTGTTATCTGCTGCGGTATCGTATCTTAAAACTATTGATATATTTTCATCACTTATCAGTTATACCAACAATATCAAAACTGGCAAAATGCTGAAAAGAAGCGCTTCCAATTTTGATATCAACGATATTCCGAGAAAAGGGTTAGTTTTTTTTAATCTGAAACAAGGGAAAGTTTTTAATATTTCGAATTTTTATAACCGTCTTTTGAAATACCTATTTGAATCTTGTTTACAGAAATAACTTCAAATAAAGATCAACTTCTGCTTATTAAATGAAACTATTTTCAATATAGCATTCAAATATATAATATATACAATTATACAGTAAATATTTTCAGGTTAAAAATAATAATAAATTATTAATTACAACAATAAGAAATTTTGGAACACAGTGTTCCAAAATACAGTATTATGTAGAAATCATTATTTATACATATATGAAAAATGAACATGAATACTTAAATGTATATAAATTAACTTAAATTTTAACCAATGAAAAAAATCGACTTATAGATCAAATAATAATGATAGCTGAAGCTCAAAATTAAAAGTAATATGCTTATTTATGACAATTGCAGAATTAATCCTTAATATAAAAAAATGATTGTTAAACTTTATATGTTGATCAGCAATTATGCATTCAGCAATGTTAGAAATCGCTTATACACTAATATTTACAAAGATGTTTATATACTGAGAGCAGCTATTTATGCAGTTCCAATTTTTCTAAATGCCCACTTATCTATATAATTCTTTTTTTACACAACAGTAATAATCATAATAAACTGTAGTCGAACAGTAACAAATAAATAATAATAATTATCGTTAGTGTCACATTGATATTTTAACAATTTGAAATGCACATCTGATAAAAAAAAATAGTAGAAAAAATATATTGTCACTGAAATAAACTTTTATATACAATATATAAAAATTTTTAGAAAAGTCCTCAGCATCATCATATTTTTCTTAGCTACAACTACTCTAGTTTTTAACCACTATCTTGACGATTTGCTAATTATTGATAAAAATTATAATGGATGGTAAAAGAGGTTTTATTCAGAAATTATCGTTAGTGTCACATTGATATTTTAACAATTTGAAATGCACATCTGATAAAAAAAAAATAGTAGAAAAAATATATTGTCACTGAAATAAACTTTTCTAAAAATTTTTATATATTGTATATAAAAGTCCTCAGCATCATCATATTTTTCTTAGCTACAACTACTCTAGTTTTTAACCACTATCTTGACGATTTGCTAATTATTGATAAAAATTATAATGGATGGTAAAAGAGGTTTTATTCAGAAATGGAAAATATTTTATATATATATATATAAATTGGTTATATAAATAATGTTTAATTTATCATATTTAATTGTTTAGTAAATTCATAAGCACTGATTATAAAAATTTACATTTTTTTTTTTTAATGATACGGCGACCACCGAGATCTACACTCTTTCCCTACACGACGCTCTTCCGATCTTATTATTGATATAAATATTTTTCATACAGTGATATATTATATGATGTAATAATCAGAAAGTTTCAATTTAGAGGAAGATATAAAATTTGATTAATGCCAAAGATTAGTTTTATATTACAGATTAAATAGTTTGATTAGAATCTGTGACTGATATATTTTTCTACCTATGAGCCTTAAAAAATTGCTGTTCTTATAAATTTTAATATTTATGAATATTAATTAAAAATGAAATTCAAAAACACTAATTGAATATTTATATATTAAGTAAATACATATATTGATTACTTATCAACAATTCAAATTCATTGATAGTAATACATCTATTGCTCTTTAATAAAATTTAATTAGTGTATTCTGTAGAAAATTTGCATTCCTATAAGTTTGTTGAGCCATATTTAGATCTTATTGGCTTAGATGGTAAGATTAGTAGTTAAATAATGAGTGAGACCAGCATAATACTTAGGAATGGCTCTGAAAACAAGATGCTGATGGAAAATAATATTTTGAGCCATATTTAGATCTTATTGGCTTAGATGGTAAGATTAGTAGTTAAATAATGAGTGAGGCCAGCATAATACTTAGGAATGGCTCTGAAAACAAGATACTGATGGAAAATAATATTTATATATAGGTTATAAAATTACTATATTTTCTATAAATTTTTGTTATTCATGCTCTTATTTAATTTACACAAAAATATTAAGGTGTGGGTTTCAATCAATAAGCAGAAATCAATATTTATATGATGCTGATGAAATCATAATTACTAAAATTTGACCTATAATTTGTGTTAACTTCTGAATCATTTGTTAACACAGACTATAGGTTTCGTACATTTATATTTAATCTATTCTAATGTTATTTTAAATCTTAAAAGGAATTACTTACGTTAAGAAAGAATTACAATGTAAGATCTGATGGATTTATTCCTAAAAATTAAACAATGAATTCTTACACAAAAATTATTTTTATAGAAAAATTTGAGTTTTGGAAATAAATAAATTAAATAGATTGACTTATTTTTATTTTAGAAAAAAAATCTGTCCAATTTGGCAAATATATTGTATATATATGTATGTATATATATATATAATGGACTCTATACTGAGTGCCATGGTGTGCAGATCTCTTCATCATCATCTTCGTCATCACAAAAATAAAAAATTAAAGAATCTTTTGCATTCATAAAATAAACTATACAAAACATATATTTTAACTATTTTTCATGCAACAACACAAAAAATACATATTGTCATCTGCTAAAAACAAGACCATATAAAATTTAGTTATATATATATAAAGACTAACTTTGTAACCATTTATAAGAAATATGCACACACAAACGGAAATAAAATCTGTATAGAAATCCCCCAAATACGTAAATGTTTATAACAGACTGCTCAAAATAACAAGTATTTATTGGTGGCAGTCAATTTATTCACATGCCGCCTCCTTTGGATTGTTTATGCTGACTGAGAATTAGTTGGTGAGAAACGTTGCTCATAGAATGATTCTAGATCAAAACGCTTGAAATCTAAGAAAAAAAATAATATAATTAGATTTACATACATATATTCTAATATTATCAATATAATATATATATTGAATATATTAATACAATGTTTCCTAAGTACTGAATTATGAACCATGTAGTGTGTAATTTTATTTTTTTTATCACCAAAATATTTCAATAGAAAAACAAAATTTAAGCATTTGCAAAGAAAAAGATTTTTTTCCTCATAGCAAAGGCTTAAATGCTATAGAAAAGAACCTCAAATATATATTGAATAAGTATTATATATAATGGATATCATAATATAAATCATAAATCAATTACAGATAGTTCTCAACTTTACAAGTTATTTCAGACCTGGAAACTGTTCATAAATAAGATCTTATAAACTAAGAATAGACTTTCCATAGACATGATGTTAAAATCAGAGGTTCTGTTCTTAGCAATTCAATTTGACATCAACAAAATTAAATAAAAGTCAACAAATTCATAATTTATGATTAAGCAATGATCTATTTAACTAAAAAAGTAAAAAGTCTTTAAAATGAAGAAAATTATTATAATAAATTATTTGTGTCATAAAAGTTAAAGAATTTTTATTCTTCATTATTATTGACAGATAAATAAATGAGCTTTTATACAGATTAACTACTGTCTTAAGCAGAAACCAGGAATAGAAGTTATAACCTTTGGTTTAACGAAGTATTCCATTCTTGGTTAAACCAAAGGATGCCTAACTTCTGCTTTTCTTGCCATTTTGATTTTTCTGATTTTGTAGCAGACAATGGAATTTTTAATACAAACCTAATTAATCATATTGTGTTATGTAACTATATATATGGTTTGAAATGCCTTTGTTATGAATGTTTAGCATTTATTTATTGCAATTAGTTTTAATATTTTCATTTTTTTTTTGATACTTCATATTAAAAAAAAAACCTCATTAAGCAAAAACTCAAACCAAAAACTACCTGTACATATGCAATTAATGATATATTTAAGACTATTCCAAGTTTTTTTGCAATGGTTGCCATTTTGATTTTTCTGATTTTGTAGCAGACAATGGAATTTTTAATACAAACCTAATCATATTGTGTTATGTAACTATATATATTGTTTGAAATGCCTTTTTATGAATGTTTAGCATTTATTTATTGCAATTAGTTTTAATATTTTCATTTTTTTTTTTTGATACTTCATATTAAAAAAAAAAAAACCTCATTAAGCAAAAACTCAAACCAAAAACTACCTGTATATATGCAATTAATTAAGACTATTCCAAGTTTTTTTGCAATGTTCCGGCCTATCTGTACTTATATGGTCAATCTTCAATAATGCAAAATGAAAAAAATGATAGAAATTACATTTAGTAAACAACCCAAATATCCATAAAATTTTGAAATAAGTAAAAATTGTGCATTTCAGTAGAATTTCAATGGTTAAGCAATAGCTTCGTAAGGCAATTTTTGTAATTTTTGTAGATACTGTGCAATAGGTGTAATGTAAAATATAAAAAAAATCAATAGTTCAAATCATGAAAAATTCATTAAAATGATATGTTTATATATTAATTATATATGCTTAATATTAAAAAATAAAAAGAAAAAATTGAGCCTTGTAGGATAAAATGATGAAAACATCAACATAAAGACATAACCATATTGATGAAAAATAATATTCCAAAGTAACAAATCATGATTTAAAAAGTTAGATATGCATAAATTAATAGCATATTAAATGCACATAACCATATTGATGAAAAATAATATTCCAAAGTAACAAATCATGATTTAAAAAGTTAAATATGCATAAATTAATTGTAAACTATAAGCTTTAAATGTGCATTCTAAATACGAATGAAATTTCTTAGAATTAATTCCAACTTTGTCTGTGAAAATATTTAATAAATGTTAATCATCATTAGCCATTTTATATTTAGTTTAATAATAATTTACATCTAAAATCTACAAAGAATTGCAGTTATTGGGATAAATTAAAATAAAAGATTGAAAAATTTCATTATTGATGATGAATTTCTAAAATAATCACATCAAAATAAAACTAGGATTTCTACTCAATAAGATGAACTTATTATTTTATTTAACAACTTAATGATATATTTATATGATTCTTATTATTTTATATAATCTTTAGTCTATTGATGTAATCATTATGTGATGCCAAATAATGAAATTTAAATCAAATATGATATTCTATTATTGTATTCTTATTTGTAACTGAAGAATAACTATGTACGAAGTACTTTTACTGATTAAAGATAAGTTTATTAATATAGCATTTGCAAATTTATTTCGACTTTGTGTAAAAACTTTTAAATCATTTGCAAAATTATTTAAACCTTTTGCACATACATTTGAATTTTAGGATACAAACTGTTTAAAAAAATGGTGAGAAAGAATAGTGAATAAACAAGTATAATAATGATACAGTTGACAATCAAAAATCTGGCAATCAATATTCCAATTCCTTCAGTTTTTCAACATGAATGTCAGAGTGCATTTTTAAATTTACCACTTTGGCATGCCACTGTTTTCTGGATGTGCCATTTATGTTTTGACAGTGCTATACTCCAGAATCAGATGTTTAGTCATGTTTGCAATCAGAGCTACCAGATTGGCTTTTTTGATGCCAAATGAGCTCTTTTTGACTTTTTTTAGACATGGTTGCATTAGAAACTTTTTTAAACTTTTGGTGTTTTTTTCTGGCTTATTTTGCTTATTGGCATTATATAAAATCTTTAAATTTTTCTTTGAGGGTACAATAATGAATTAAAATTCTGTAACTATTTTATTTAATTGAATTAACATTCTGTAGAATTACAGTTTTTTTTTAGTTATTAAACATTAAAATTTCATTTGCTTTTCATTTAGTGTATAATTTTATTTCTTTAAAACATTGTACAAGTAGGCCTTTTCTGTTAAATACATACAGAAAATGAATTTCTGATTGTCAACCTGTTTATTAAAATGAACTTATTTTCAAATGAATACAAATTTAACAAAAAATATATATATATTATTATTTAATAATTTTTTTACATTAAAATTTGTATTCATTTGAAAATAAGTTCATTTTAATATACAGTAAGTCCTTGCCAAAGCGCGGATTTGCAGAACACAATTTTGCACTTATGCGTTATCTTAATTGTTTCCATTTAATTTGTCCAATGCTAGAATTTCATTCATATGCAGTATGCTGATGAGCATGTGGGTATTTGCAATGATACCCATGTGTGCATCTAGCAACTCTGCTTGATGCTGCCCACAAGCTGAGTGACCCAGGCTGAGTTGCAATAATTTCACTCATGTTAGTAGAGCTGTAATCATGTATTAATCAGTGTTTATCCTCTTCTCCTTTTGCGTTTGTATTTCTTTTAATTTCAAAAATTCAATATGACATCTAAGAGGAAGAATTATGATAAAGCAGCAAAAAGATGCAAAGTTTTGACATTATCTCAGAAAACTGAAATTTTAGCTAAATTGAAAAATGGTACATGTATTTCATCACTTGCAAGAGAACAAGCTATTAACAAATCAAGCATAAGAACACTTTGAGAGGCATTGAAAAACTCTGCACCCCTTACTGCATCAGTCATTGTCCCAAGTAAAAATCACCAGCTTTTTAAAAAAATAATTGTATCATGTGCCTATTATTAAGCAGTAATAAAATCCTTTCAATTAACATTTGTTTCATTTTCCTCTTTTAATTACAATAATATTTAGGTTTGTTTAAATTATACATACTTTCTTAATTTGAACTATATTTAACACATTTTTTCCATAGAAAGTTAACTGCGCAGAACATGATTTTGCCTTGTGTGCAATATATTAATGGTGTAACCCCCGTGTTTGGCAAGGGTTTACTGTATCAATATTATACTCATTTATTCACTACTCTTTCTCACTATTTTGATAAATTGTTGGTAGCCTAAAGTTTGAATGTCCATGAAAAAAGTTTATATAAATTTGCAAATGGTTTAAATCAATTTGCAAATGCCGTATTTAGTCCTGATAAGCAAGTTTACTTATCCATTTTATTTAGGATTTCTTTGATATAATAAGTAATTATATCTATTTACTAACCTTCAATGTAAATTATAGAGAATTATTATGATATTAGGAGAAGTTTTAATACAAAAATAGCAATTTTAAAAAGCACAAGATATACTAATTTAAAAAATTTTTATTGTACTAAATTATTTGAGAAATAGGAATTCAATTTTCTTCTAAGATTATTTCACAGAATTTCTATACTTATTTTAATGTTCTTACCATGTAAATTGTTCTCTGTGCTTTTATCTTGATAAAACACCACATTAGGCACTATATAAATAAAAGAAAATAATTAATTATATCATAGTTATTAAAATATTTTTTATTGTAAGTTTCTATAATAGAATTCTCATTACTGACATAATGTAGCTTTCATTAATAACATTCTTCTTCTGCTTACTATATCAGATAAGGTGCATCCAGAAAGTAAGAACCAGAAGTGTAAAAAATTCTACAAAGCATTGTTTCAGATATGTTTAATGCAATGTTGCTACTTATAGTAAATTATTTTTTTTACATAGTCACCATATTTATTGAGGAATTTATCATATTGTAAAACTAGTTTTTGTATTCCTTCATTGAAAAAACTCACCGTCAAGCCATTCAGTCACTCCTGTAAAATGTGTTTTGTCTCTTAATCACTACCTATACTTTGACTGTCCAAAAATTTTTTAAGATGGATAAACAAATGAGAATCATTAGAAGCAAGGTCGGGTCAGTATGGAGGATGATCAAAAGTTTCCTACCCAAATGGGCGTTAGAAATTTTTTTTAACCGTTTGGCATTTTTTTTCTGGCCTTGTAATGCATCTGTATGGGTAGCAGCACAGCTGCACAATGTCTTATAACAGAGAAACTCCAGCAGGCAGTAGCCAATACAGTCAGTTCTGAATTGGCCAACATAGCCTCAAAGATTTGGCAGTATGATTCTAGTCATTAATGGTTGTCCCCAATCCATAAAGTCCATCAGAAGGATTCTAAGACCATGATTTTTCAAGCCAATAGCATTTGCTTGAGCTTTTTTGGTTTTGGAGACCTTGTATGTTGCTTTCATTTAAAGACTATTGTTTGCTTTCTGATGTGATGTGGACAATCTATAGTTCATTACCAGTAACAATATAGTTGAGGAATTCATCACAGTCTTTGTGATACTGCTTCAGAAATATCAAGGCAGCCATAATGCGTTACTTCTTGTGGGCATTCATCAACAATCTTGGCACCCATCTGGTATAAAGTTTTTGGTAATGGAGGTGCTCCCTTATGATTTCATGCATTACAGATCAAGATACTATTGGAAATTGATTATGTAATTTACAAATTGTGAATTGCCTATATTTCTGAACTATTCTTCTCTCTTCAAATCATCTAGAGGTGCTCCCTTATGATTTCATGCATTACAGATCAAGATACTATTGGAAATTGATTATGCAATTTACAAATTGTGAATTGCCTATATTTCTGAACTGTTCTTCTCTCTTCAAATCATCAATCTTCAATATCTTGCATCCACTTTGTTCTTTTATTCTCAAAAATCTTTTAAGATGGAGAAACAAATGTGAATCATCAGGAGCAAGATCAGGTCTGTATGGAGGATAATCAAAAGTTTCTTCATTATGCACATTGGTACATAATGAAGAACAAAATGTGCCTTGAATAAAAACTAAAAAATACCATTTTCTCACATTCACTTCATTTATTACATCTTCACTGTAATATTACATTACTTAGCACTTTTTCCCCTTTACTGTTAAAAAATTTTATGTAAAATTCCTCCAAGGAATCCTAACCAGGACCAATTTCAAAACATTGTGTACTGCATACCAGTCAAGATATATAAAAAATTTATGATACTATCTTTAAAAAACTAACTTACAAAATGATTCAGCATTATCTTCCAATTACTCTTAAGCAATAAGTGTCGGTTCCACCAACATCTCGTATAACACTACTGTCAGTAAACGACATTATCAGTCTAACAACAATCACTAACAACAGATCGTTCCATCACAACTTTCGTTAGTGATATTTACTGACAGTAAATAGCTGACACTATGATTTTTATTCATGTACCTGGTAAAGTGCTTATTAATCAAATTAAAGCACTTGGTAAAGAAAAGATGCTATCATATCACGTGAACAAGCCAAGATGGCTACTGTTCAACGTAAACGAGATGGTTAGCCTGATAATTCAGAATAATTTTAAATAATGGATTTTCCGAGATATATGGTTTGTTACTAAAGGTGACATTGCTATATTTATTATAAATATCTTCCCGAATAATTTGTTGAAAAATGAAAATGTACAATTCATTAGTAAAGATTTATCTCAAAAATAACTGTATATCTTGGAAAATGCACAGTTTCTTTGACAAATTAGTTCATATAATCTACTGATCTATATTGTTTTTAAGAAGCCCATTAGGAAGATGTTATTACTGTATTAATGAATATTAACTTATTTCAAATCACTTCACATGTATAATTATAATTTGATAATTTGAAATGCAAATAAAATTCAGTATTATTAAATTCAGATATTCAAAATTTTTTTTTAATCATTATTAGCATAACTCAGCGGATATATCAGACTAAAGTGCGTTTTGCTGTGTTTGAATACTCTGACATCGGTCTTAACAGTGGTCTCGATCACTGTTACGTTTTGACATCACTGTTAGGCTTAACAATGATTGGTGGAACAGAATTTTCCTAACACCACAGTGACACTGTTGTTAAAATAACATCACAATGGTAGAACCGACCATAAGCCTAGAATACTGAATAACAAAAACCCAGGAGTCTACCAGATCTTACTAAAAAATAATTCTCTGAAGAGAGACAAACTATATCAGTTACATTTCCAGAGATCTAAAATCCACCTGACTGAGATCTATAATATTATCATAATATTAATCTTAATGCATGTATCTATTCAATAATTATAAACTGCTTTTAATAAATAAAATTAGAAGCTAAAAGTACCTTTTCCTTCTGCGGATGATTGCTTTGTCAATTCATATTCTTTGTACACATTTTTCCAGGCTAAAAAAAAATAAATATAAAATTTATTATTTGACATTTTAACTTTTTATTATGTTGTTGAGGTTAAAAATTTTATTTCATAGACTACTTTATAATCAAGAGACCTGGTCGGGTCTCTCGCTAATTTCAGCGAGAGAAACGACAATGTGTTTCTATACAGGAATGATGATAGTTCTGCACCACCTTTATTGATTTTTTATGATAAACTTGAACTTTAAAATTAAACTTTCATATTATTTCAATAACATTTTTCTTATCTTTCACGAGAGTGTAAAACATACGCGCTTATTTGCGTAATAAAAGAGTAATCATTATTTTCTTTTACGGATTTGAAAGATCACCATCACCTTTGTAAGATTACAAGTCAGTGTACTTAGTTAACAAGATAAGTTGCAAGATCACCTTTGTAAGATTACGAGTCAGTGTACATAGCTAACAAGATCAGTTGCCCAACTGTCACTTCAGTTTCATTATTTTGATATTTGTATCGCCTTTATTTATTCACATATTATTGCTTTTTCATAGTTATATTAAAAATAAAAGGCATTTCTTTTTGTTATATATATTTTTATGTAAAATAAAATAACTTTAATAATTATCGTAATTATCAGCAAACAGCAGCAGTTACCAAAGTGCCACCTAGTAAATATTTATTATTGTGATATTTATTCTCACGTGTGTCGTTAATCTCACGTGTTAACAAGTATAACAAGTAAATAAGGTGATTAATTGAATTATTAATTAATACTGAATTGAGGACGATGATGAAACAAATTTTTGAAGAACACAATTACGCTCGTAATAGTCGGAAAACAGCAATGCCTAAAACACCAAAATCGAAGGATTCGAAAAAATTAAAAGAGGTACAGTTATCAATAGAAGATGAAAATATTATTTTAAATGGGGAATGGTTACAAGACTCATATTAACAATAGGAAGGTATACAATATATTTTTATTGGAATAATAAAGAAAAAAGGAGTGAAATAAAAAAAAAAAAACATTTTCAATGTATGAAAAAAACTAATTTCTTTCATCCCTAAAAAAAATATTCATTAACAACATTTTCTGATTGTATTGAAAAATGAAAAAAATTCATTAATAACATTTTCTGATTGTATTGAAAAATGAAAAAAATAAAAATAGTGCACATAAAAAACTAATGAAATCCAATGAAGCTTGTGAATTATAAAGGATAAAATGAAATATTCTCCTACACAGCTATTAGTATATTTTAGAAATTTCCTTTCATGTGCATCTAAATGAAGACAAATTAGCAGCAGATTTTCAAGATATTCCATAATACCCTTTCGTAAAACTATAGATGTGATAATGGGTGGTTATGAAAATAGAGGAGAGTTGCATATATAGTACAGACTCTTAATTCTAAGTGAAAAATGCTTGTTTCAACTAGGTCCTCTGAATAAAAAGCTGAAGCATTTTTACCCAACTAGTCTGGCAAAATGTTTTGTGTGCTGTATAGTTTAATATATTATTCGTAAAAAATATTGTATATTTAAGATAGTGTTTATATAAAAGATGGTTACCTTGTTTTTTTTTTATAACTACTACAGGTTTCCAGCTTATTTTCTCTTTATTATGAAGAGAAATGTAAGAAAAATAAGACATTATTTTGTTTACTGCCTTAAAATTTTTAATTTTAATTTTTATTAATTTAGTTTTCCTGGAAACATAATAATGAAACCATGTTAACTGAGACATTAAATGAGAATCTATTGTATACATGAATAAAATTGAGCTTGTCTGGTTGCATTTATCTGGCATTTGACTTTTATTACAAATTCTGTTTATAAATGGAAAAGTACACACAAGTTTCTCTTAGTTTTTACAAAATATTAATCATATAATCATCATATATTTTAGTCCCTTTCTAGTTTTGAACTTTGAAATGTGGTCCTTGCAGAATATTGTTTACCAATGCACTATCTAGTAGATAAATATTTTTTATTATTTAAAAAGTATGAAATTATTAAACAAATTACTTTATTTCAGGAACATCGACAAAAGGAAAGAATTCGATCACACAGAAGATCTTATGAAAGAGAAAAGTAAGAAATTTTATTTTTTTTATTTTATACAGTTTTCAAATAAAAATTATTGTGAATTTTTTATTAGTAATGCTTTAAAATCATTTTGATCAGTTCATAGCTCATTGCGAATATATGAACTTAAAACAAATCACAATATACTGATTTTTTTTATCAAATTTTAAATGTACAAATAAATGGAGTTCAATTTCAAAAATTTCTCACTACTAATGTTTATTAGGATACTATATATTATCTTAATAAGCATAAAGAAAACAAAATAATAATTAGACACAAAAAAAGGACAATTTCCATATATCAGATCATTAGAGGGAATTAAACCTAGGTCAGTTGCATTCATCAATTTCAGAATTTATTGACATTTCTGTTATAAATACAAGTTGGTTGTAAGTCAAGTACTTCTTGTATAACTAAATTAAAATGAAAATTTTAGATTATTTAAATATTACTGTTTGTTTATAAATGTTAAAAAGAAATTTCATAATGGGTATGATATGGTTATATAACTCTTAATTAAATATTCTGTCATTAGGAAGCTAGTTATAGATTTTAAACAATCATTAATTGATATTTTTATCAGCACTATTTTATAGAAAATTTAATTTTTAAAGTAACAGCAAACGGGCTAACATGGAAGGTGGCTTTCGAAATAGAGAGGGAGAATAGGAGACGCATTGGTAGTGCAAAACAGCAAACGGGCTAACATGGAAGGTGGCTTTCGAAATAGAGAGGGAGAATAGGAGACGGATTGGTAGTGCAAGGGATGATACTGTCCTTGGAGAAATACATAGATGGCTAGATAGGGAGAACCTGGTCTGTACAAGGGATGATAAATCTAAGAAAATTGTGTTTCTAGAAAAGAACCATTACAACAACCTACTAGAAGACTTCCTTAGGGAAAGTAAGTCAGAGGAAATAAACCAGGACCCAATGAGTAGACTACAAAGGGAAGTTATTAAATTAAATAAGGACCCCAGGCTCCTGAAGTTCCTTAGAAACACAGTTGTCCAGGTGCCAGCCTGCCCCAGTCTGTTCGGATTCCCCAAGTTACATAAAATTCCAGTTGCTGCAAGACCAATTGTAGAAAAATTTCGATCACCCTGCTACCAAATGGAAAAGAAACTCACTGCGTGGTGTATGGAACACCTGAAAGGATACGAGTACAGTCTCCACTTTACCCATGAGTTCTTAGACGCTCTCGGCGCTGTAGGCCCCCTCCCCCAAGAAGTGATGTCTGTATTTGATTACAATTGTACATTGTTATAAACAATGCAATTATTGTATTATCAAATCTTAATCTTCAATCATCTAGGGGATTTATGCAATTCCAATGATTCTATACTAGCCAAACTTCCCCCAGCGGTTATTTTTTGTATTAACTGCCAAATTTTAACATGTAGCCCTAGTTATTTTAAAATGTACTAATTTTAAGTTTATTCAAATGTTTTCAAATGCATATGTTCTAAGATTCAAAGGTTGCCACAGCAACTCTCACATTCCTTCAGTTCTGTTGTTTTGGAACTTTGCCTGATGATGGTTGTAAACCAAAAACGTTTGTGTAATTTATTAAAATAAAGTTTTACTTTACTGCAGACAGTGCTAATTTTTGATTACTCTTAAGTATTTAAGTTAAGCAGTTGTTTTCTGGATCATTTTAAAAGTGAATACAAAAATTATAAATAACAAAAAAATCACAGTTTTCATAAAAATTATATAATTTTAATGCTGTTTTTATGGAAAGTTTCTCCAATAATACAAACATAGATTTGAAAATATCAATTATAGTACTTTCATAATTCTTGGCAGAATAAATTTAGAATTGAATGGTTAGATAGAACTACTAGTTTGTTATGTTATATATATGGTCTGCTTGATATGTTAATATAATTTATTCAATCTTTATATGTTAATCTAAACTATTAAGAAATAATGCTATTTATATCAATTTTATATTGATGATATAAATTTAGCTTATGATTAATCTTGATTTCACTTAGTTTGTGTTATAAAGTAATTAAAATTTATTTTGAATCTTGTCATAGAATATAGGATACAAAATACTTTTAATTTAATGTAGCTTTAAAAAATATCTAACTTATAAAATGTGCATAATAAAGCAGCTAGTTACCATCTTGGAGGACCTGAATTCAATTCTAAGTCTCGCATCTCCAGTTTTCCAAGAAGAATCTAGGTCTGAGCCCAGTTATTAAGTAAAATAATAAGTATATAAAACACATGTACATTTGATAATAAATGATGGAATTAAGAAAAAAAAATTCTCATATTTCTGCATTACCATTGTAAGTACCAATCTATTATGTCAAGGGCTCACTTTATTTTATTATTATTATTTATACATTTTTATACAATATAAAGTTAAAACAGCACTTTAAGCAAGTTATTCTTAGATTTATTAATCAAGAAATCTTGATTAATAAATCTAAGAATAACTTGCTTAAAGTGCTGTTTTAACTTTATATTGTATAAAAATGTATAAATAATAATAATAAAATAAAGTGAGCCCTTGACATAATAGATTGGTACTTACAATGGTAATGCAGAAATATGAGAATTTTTTTTTCTTAATTCCATCATTTATTATCAAATGTACATGTGTTTTATATACTTATTATTTTACTTAATAACTGGGCTCAGACCTAGATTCTTCTTGGAAAACTGGAGATGCGAGACTTAGAATTGAATTCAGGTCCTCCAAGATGGTAACTAGCTGCTTTATTATGCACATTTTATAAGTTAGATATTTTTTAAAGCTACATTAAATTAAAAGTATTTTGTATCCTATATTCTATGACAAGATTCAAAATAAATTTTAATTACTTTATAACACAAACTAAGTGAAATCAAGATTAATCATAAGCTAAATTTATATCATCAATATAAAATTGATATAAATAGCATTATTTCTTAATAGTTTAGATTAACATATAAAGATTGAATAAATTATATTAACATATCAAGCAGACCATATATATAACATAACAAACTAGTAGTTCTATCTAACCATTCAATTCTAAATTTATTCTGCCAAGAATTATGAAAGTACTATAATTGATATTTTCAAATCTATGTTTGTATTATTGGAGAAACTTTCCATAAAAACAGCATTAAAATTATATAATTTTTATGAAAACTGTGATTTTTTTGTTATTTATAATTTTTGTATTCACTTTTAAAATGATCCAGAAAACAACTGCTTAACTTAAATACTTAAGAGTAATCAAAAATTAGCACTGTCTGCAGTAAAGTAAAACTTTATTTTAATAAATTACACAAACGTTTTTGGTTTACAACCATCATCAGGCAAAGTTCCAAAACAACAGAATTGAAGGAATGTGAGAGTTGCTATGGCAACCTTTGATTCTTAGAACATATGCATTTGAAAACATTTGAATAAACTTAAAATTAGTACATTTAAAAATAACTAGGGCTAACATGTTAAAATTAATACAATTAAAGAAACATAAAATGAAGATATATATACAATAAAATTAAAATAACAATGAAACAGAGTAAAATAAATAAAACAATGTTGAAGGTAGATTGTAACAGGTAACATCCCATCTACAGGTTTCATAACTTAGTACTCCATTGGGTTAATAAGTTCATTTGTGGGAACAATTAATTTACTGGTAGTCTTTGTGCTTTAGTTAAGGTAAATCTCCAGGCTTGTGGTGGTTCCCAGGCCACTTTATCATTTACTAAATTCTCACTATCCTTTCTAAAAAATATTTCTAAGGATTCTGTAATAATTGGCTGCGTGTGTGGAGGAACTGGTTTAATTACTTTCGTTTCGTCCCATAGAATTTCTATGTTTTTACTGAAGGCTTCCTGCACTATAGAGGTGGACATTTTAGCTTGTTTGATGTCCTTCTTGTGTTCTTCAACCCACTTATGTACAGTTCTGGAGGTTACTCCTATATACGCAGCTTCACGGTGCAGTTGTATGTCTTTGATGGGAATTTTGTATACACCTGTACGTTCTGACTCTTTAAGTCTGTCTTTTTCATTGCGAAGAATATTAAAGACTTGTGGCTATTCGCTTGTTTTCATTACTATTGTGGCTATTCGCTTGTTTTCACTCTTCGCTATTTTTCTTATCACATTCAAGTCTTTTAGGTGGTAAGGTACCGGTAAAAAGTGTTGTTCAGTGTTCCCAGGGTTCTCTGCCCTACTTATATTACTAGAGACTTTCTTCTTCACCTGGTTCAGTATTTGTGAGAGGAAAAGTTTGGAGTAACCATGCTGTGCCCCAATCAATCTTATGTAAGTTAGTTCTCTTCTCAGGTCTTCAGTTTTAATGCAGTACGTTAAGGCTCTTCTGTAGAGGCTTCGGAAGGCTGCTTTTTTATAGCTGACCGGATCTTTCGACCAGTTCAGGATAAGAATGAGTTGGTACGTTGCCTTTTTATATACACTCATAATGATATTCCCTGTGTCTATCTGCAATTGGAGATCTAAATAATGTAATTACGATGTACTTACTTGGTCTTTTATCAGCTTAAGGCCAAACTGTGTCAGTGAGAAATCCTTAGTGAGCGCATCTATTTTGTTTTCATCATTCCAAACCACAAGTAAGTCATAAACATATCTGACATAAAACTTAATTGGGATCCCCTTAGTGAGCGCATCTATTTTGTTTTCATCATTCCAAACCACAAGTAAGTCATCAACATATCTGACATAAAACTTAATTGGGATCACGATTCTCTACCTCTGTAAGGAGAATTTCTGCCAAAGTGCCCGCTGTAGGACTGCCTATGGCCACCCCTAGTACTTGTTTCTAAGTCTTTCCTTTAAAGGTGAAGTATGAGTTATGGCAAATTGTGTGCGCTATCTCATGTAGAAACTGTGGGTTGTTTTGACTTTGAGGAACGGTACTCGAGCAGGAATCTAAAAGTGTAGACAAACTGATTCTATTCAAAGCGATGGGTAGAGGGCTTTGAAATCGTAGGTGGTGAAGATGTCGTTATCATTTACTTTTAATCCTCTCAGTCTATTTAAAACTGTGGCTGTTACCATTGTTGAGTTCTCAGTGTTTTCTAAGATATTGTTACACCATGTAGCTATAGCTTTTTCAAGATAATAGGTTGGGGCCAGTCTTTTTTCAACAATTGGTCTCAAGTCTAAGGGTGTCTTATGTGTTTTTACTAGAGCGAAAAGCCTAGGGCACACCAGTGCATCTTGTTTTCAGACTCTCCATATTTGAGGGAAACATGTATCTTTAATTATCCTCTCAACCTTATTAGCAAGTTTTTCCGTTGGGTCATGGTGTATTTCAACAGCTCCTGTGCTTTCTATATACTTAAACAGGAATTCATCATAACTGTCTTTTGTCATAAGTACAATCTTCTTCGTTTTGTCTTCCCTAGTGAGGATGTAATCTTCCTCTTTTAACCATCGAAGAGTTTTTTTAATGTCTGAGATATCCTGTGCTACATCAATCATTTTACATGAGCCTCTTTTACTTGACAAATGTTTTAGAAATGTCCACCTAAGATGTTCTTTTTAAGATCTTTTATCATTTGTTCAAATATTGGGATGTTGTCGATGAGGGACGTCTGCCTTAACAATGTGCAGGCTGGACCTTTCTTGAGCAGGTTCTCAGCGTATGATGGGATATAAAAGTCTCCTACGACTGTTAGTACTTGGCTAAGATTAAAGCTGTTCTTCTTATTGGTGTGAGCTGCTGCTTAAAGACCCACTTGAGTATTTTTAATGTAACGCTTCCGTAAGTTCTCTTTCAAGTTAATTAGTTCACATTCTATTTCAGTTAATGCTGTTTCTCCTATTGCTTGCTGGCATTCTTGGCAGAGGTCTTCATGTTGTTTCTTAAGGTGGTAGTATCTTCTCTTTGCATCAGTTAATGCCACTCTAAGGCAAATCTGTTTAGTTTTAATCAGTACTGATTTAGATTTTATTGGTAATTTGATTTTGAAGATCGATGTTGGGAGTACATCATTAATCTTACACTGCTTTAGAAATGTCAGGGTCTCTTCCGCCTTGACCTTTTTAAAACCAATTCTAAGGCATTCCTTCTTCATTCTCATTAATGTCTGCTGGCTCCGCTCCATTTAAGCATTTAAAATGATCCAGAAAACAACTGCTTAACTTAAATACTTAAGAGTAATCAAAAACTAGCACTGTCTGCAGTAAAATAAAACTTTATTTTAATAAATTACGCAAACATTTTCAGTTTATAACCATCATCAGGCGAAGTTCCAAAACAACGGAATCGAAGGAATATGAGAGTTGCTATGACAACCTTTGATTCTTAGAACATATGCATTTGAAAACATTTGAATAAACTTAAAATTAGTACATTTAAAAATAACTAGGGCTACATATTAAAATTAATACAATTAAAGAAACATAAAACGAAGATATATACAATAAAATTAAAATAACAATGAAATAGAATAAAATAAATAAAATGACATTAAGGTTGATTGTAACAGGTAACATCCCATCTACAAGTTTCATAAAGAAATAGAAATTCTATGGGACGAAACAAAATTAATTAAACCAGTTCCTCCACGCACACAGCCAACTATTACAGAATCCTTAGAAATATATAATAATTCATCCTACTATTAATAATAATCAAATTAATTACAGCACAAAAATAGAAAATTAACATAAGTTTATTAAGAAAACGTTTTCAGCTATTCTATAGCCATCGTCAGTCAAATGTATAAATGTGTACATTTATACGTTTGACTGACAATGGCTATAGAATAGCTGAAAACGTTTTCTTAATAAACTTATGTTAATTTCCTATTTTTGTGCTGTAATTAATTTGATTATTCTTAGAAATATTTCATAGAAAGGATAGTGAGAATTTAGTAAATGATAGAGTGGCCTGGGAACCACCACAAGCCTGGAGGTTTGCATTAATAAAGCACAAAGACTACCAGTACGTTTTCTTAATAAACTTATGTTAATTTCCTATTTTTGTGCTGTAATTAATTTGATTATTCTTAGAAATATTTCATAGAAAGGATAGTGAGAATTTAGTAAATGATAGAGTGGCCTGGGAACCACCACAAGCCTGGAGGTTTGCCTTAACTAAAGCACAAAGACTACCAGCAAATTAATTGTTCCCACAAATGAAATTATTAACCCAATGGAGTACTAAATTATGAAACCTGTAGACTGGATGTTACCTGTTACAATCTACCTTCAACGTCGTTTTATTTATTTTACTCTATTTCATTGTTATTTTAATTTTATTGTATATATCTTCATTTTATGTTTTTTTTAATTGTATTAATTTTAACATGTAGCCCTAGTTATTTTTAAATGTACTAATTTTAAGTTTATTCAAATGTTTTCAAATGCATATGTTCTAAGAATCAAAGGTTGCCATAGCAACTCTCACATTCCTTCAATTCTGTTGTTTTGGAACTTTGCCTGATGATGGTTGTAAACCAAAAACGTTTGTGTAATTTATTAAAATAAAGTTTTACTTTACTACAGACAGTGCTAGTTTTTGATTACTCTTTTGTATTTGCTATATATTTTATGATTTCTTTAGGATTTTGGTAAACATTTGAAAATATTAATACTTCTTGAATGTTTTCCAAAATTTATATAAATTAATTTTTTAACTAACTGCTGATAACAGGAATAAATATAATACCTCAAAATAGTAGCACTCAACAGCAGTTAATAAATAATAACTTAATGTAACAAAATTAATTTTTTAACTAACTGCTGATAACAGGAATAAATATAATACCTCAAAATAGTAGTACTCAACAGCAGTTAATAAATAATAACTTAATGTAACGTTTTCGATTGATATCTTCAGCATCAAGAATATAATTCTATTCTTGATGCTGAAGATAGTTGTTTATCAACTGAAAATGTTACATTAAATTAAGTTATTACTTATCAACTGCTATTGAATGCTATTATTTTGGAGGTAAAATTTATATATTTTTGCACATTCTTGACTTTATTTGATATTGTGGTATAAATGAATTTATACATTGGATTTGTTAATTCTAGAAAACATGATTCCTTCAATGAAATTAATGAAACTGAAGATAGTGAAAATAATAAAATTTTATTAAAAAACTAGATGTCAAAGTGTTTTATGTCTTTTGTCATTTCTGTTATTTGCGAGTCAAAACGAATGACCTGCCAACTAGTGTCTCTCTGCAAAATTACTGATAGTAGTATAGTAGACTGGTTGCTGTTGTTATATGTATAAGTGAGTTTTACTATGGATTTTGGGAGAATGAATTATAATAAGATAAGTAATCTTTATTGCAGCATACCACAATGCAAGAGCAAACAATCAACAACAATTTCTTTGCATCGATTCCCAAAAAATATCAAATTACAAAAAGAATGGCTACATATATTGAAGTTTGGAAAGCACCAAAGAACACTTTTATTTGTTCTCTACATTTTCTTAAGACTGATTAAATTTTATCAAGTAATAAAGAATGCACAAATAAATAACATCTAGTTATAAATCTAAAAATGAAGATTAGCTATTAGCTGTAACTCTACTGTTGATCTATGTTTGCCATTTTAGTAGTAAAGAAAATGTCCTTCCTCCAGTTTCAGGTTTTACCAAACCAATAAAATCTTTAGCTGTTCAAATGACAACTCTTTATTATTAACTTATAAGTAGATATACATAAATAAGAATAAATATATTTAAAGTTTAAGTATACTTTTAATCAATTCTTAAAACAATGCAATTGAGTTTTTTTCCTTGTAGATATTAAAAGTTGAATGAGTGCATGAATTCCTTTTTGAAATTTCTTATTAATTGCATTTATTTACAATTATTTAAATTAATATTTGGGAATACAATATTTTGGATATTTCTAATTTTGCCAGCTACAGTGTTATCTGATAATTTATAATTTATTAATAAATTACTAAATAGTATAATTGTAGGAAAAGTCACATTGAAAACAAGATTAATTAATTTTGTCTTCTCAAATTTTTTTCATTAACATCTCTAATTAAAAAATTAATAGGAAGTTAAATTATAAAATTATTAGAATAAATATAAATTTTCTATTAATGTAACTATAAACACACAAATAATACTTCCATATTTAATCCTATCATTCTGCTTAATTCGAGCCAAAACAAATTTTATTCACAATATTAATTGATAATGAGTATGCTTTTGAAACTAAACATGATTATTTATTTATTTTTTCTTATTGAAAAAAGAATAAATATGAAGACATACTGATAAATTTTTAATTTTTTAATAATCAAATATATCACAAAGTTGAACTTTGTTGATAAACATCACCCTAAAACACCAATTGTTTACTTTCAGTACCTCTCTCTTATACTCATCGATGCTTATACTACTTTCCACCACCATATTGAAAAAATTGTCCTGCCCTTTATAGTCACTTTGATTTGCAAATAGGATTTTGTAAAATTTGATTATTGAAAAGTTAAGATTTGTAGACTCTTGGAGGTCCATGGCTTACTTTAAAAAGAGGATTCACAGCTTTTAGCTAATTCAGAATCAATGCCTTAGAATAGGGATGGGCAACCTCTGGCCCGCCGGCCACATTATTTTATTATATCTAATACTAACGCTTATGCTTACATATCTGTACCTTCTCTTTTTTAAATAAATACTATTATCATCAGTTTACATATCTGTACCTTCTCTTTTTTAAATAAATACTATTATTATCAACTGTTTTTGTTTTGGCTTGAACCGCTCTTCCGATCTATATCTAATACCAACGCTATGTATACTTATTCACATTATTTTATTATATGTAATACCAACGCTATGTATACTTACATCAGCCACATTATTTTATTATATCTAATACCAATGCTATGTACTTACATATCTGTATTTATTATATCTAATACCAATGCTCTCTTTTTTAAATAAATACTATTATTATCAATTGTTTTTGTTTTGGCTCGTGGTATTATATCTAATACCAACGTTATGTATACTTACATATCTGTACTTTCTCTCTTTTTTTAAATAAATATTGTTATTATCAATTGTTTTTGTTTTGGCCTGTGGCCTACCATAAATTTTTCTATACGAAACCCTACTAAAAAAAGTTTGCCCACCTCTGCCTTAGAGCATTGGTCTAATATATTTGAAATAGTAAGCTTGGCTTCTTTCCATTGGTCTCCATATCAAATAATGCCACAACAGTATATCAATGGCATCAGTAGTAAATTAAAATTTGAAGAATTTCAAATTACAAAATAATTTACAGTTCACCAAAGAGCACAAAATAGCAGTACCATTAACCAACACTTTATTATACAAACAAAAACGCTTTCGGTACCTAAGGTACCATCTTCAGTTGCACCAAAATATTTGGAACATTAAGATTACAAATTATTCTAGAATAGAACATAAAATAGAACAGAGTTCAAAAAATTGACATTCAAATAAGCATAACAAAATTAATATTATCACATAAAATATTTTTCAAACTGGAATACTAGGTTTTACTAATCACCTGATGGGAGGAGGGAGAATTAATAAGGGTCAAACATTCCTTTTAACAGCATATCTCCAAGCTGTACTCAGCCCATTGGCTTGCCTGATATTAATGACTTTATTGGTTTCATTATTCTTTAGTATTTGTAATTTTTCTACTAAAGGCAGATCTTTGCGATTATACACATTTTTTATTATCTTGGCATCTTGCCATAAAACATCAGTGTTCTTCTCGTAAATCCTTTGGGCTAAGGCAGTATTAAGATCTCCTTTTCGTATGTTATCTTTATGCTCCGAGATTCTATCTTTGAAATTACGGGCGGTAGCCCCTATATAAACTTCTAACTGGTCATCGTCTAAATTCTCCAAAGGGATTCTATATACTCCTGAGTTATAATCACTCGATCTTTTGCTCTTGTCATTACGGAGTATACTGAAGACTATAGGGGCTCTTTTGAACATGTGGGCCACATTAGCGGATTTTAAGGAAGTCTTAACCGCATTACTAGTGTGGAGGCGGTATGGTATAGGGAACCTATGCGTAGTGTCTAAAGCATGCTCATTGGATGTTGAAGCTCCACGTTGGTCAGAGGGAGGAGTTTGCCTGTCAAATTTGGCTTTCTCTTTTAAATATAAGTTTTGCATAAACTTATTAGTATAGCCGTGCTTTCTGCCGAGGTTAAAAATTCTATTGCACTCTGATCTACGAAAGAAAGCATTACTACAATGGGTAAAACATCTGCTGAAATAATAAGTGAAAGCAGACTTCTTAAATGACCATCTCGGAATAATAACAGGAGTGGCGGTGGGTTTCACAAACTGTGGTACTAAAGCATCCTTTCTCTGCATAGATTTTTATGTCTAAGAAATTCACTACTGACTGACTAACCTGTGTCAGCTTAAGTGTAAGACCATATTCTACTCTAGAAAAATGCCTTATAAGGTCATCTGCATTATGGCCATCTTTCCAAACTACAAAAAGGTCATCTACATACCTAGAATACAACAAAAAGTCGCTAGAAAGGTTGTGGCTGAGTTGTAATTGCACTTCTCTAACAACTAACTCAGCTAGAACCTCGGCCATGGGGCTGCCTATAGGGATCCCTTGGTGTTGTTTGTAAAAAACCCCGTCATACTCAAAATAAAATTCGTGACAGATCAAGTAAGCGATTCCACGCAAAAGAATTGGGTCTTGCTGGTCAGCTGGGGTATGCTCTATTAAAAACCTATAAAACACTAGGCAGGTGGCATTTAAGTTCAGTGATGGATAAAGTGACTCGAAATCTAGCACAGTCATAAAACTATTCTCAGAAGGGCGTATCTGCCTTAATCTCATTAAAAAATCCACGAAGGAAGAAACATTGTATGGGTAGGGAACCAAAAAAGTGTTACACCATCTCGCAAGGTGTTTCTCTAAATAATAAGTTGGAGAATGTAGCTTCTCAACAATGGGCCAGCTGCCGGGAGTTCCTTATCTGTTTTGATATAAGCAAAGATCCTAGGGCAGGCCAGGTTAACCACCTTATGTTCACTAATAAAGGTAGGTAAATCGTGTCGTCTAAGAAGCTTGTAAAAAACCTTTCTAGCGACTTTTGTATTCTAGGTACGTAGACGACCTTTTTGTAGTTTGGAAAGATGGCCATAATGCGAATGATCTTATAAGGCATTTTTCTGGAGTAGAATATGGTCTTACGCTTAAGCTGACACAGGTTAGTCAGTTAGTAGTGAATTTCTTAAACATAAAAATCTATGCAGAGAAAGGTTGCTTTAGTACCACAGTTTATGTGAAACCCACCGCCACTCCTGTTATTATTCCGAGATGGTCGTTTAAGAAGTCTTCTTTCACTTATTATTTCAGCAGATGCTTTACCCATTGTAGTAATGCTTTCTTTTGTAGAGCAGAGTGCAATAGAATTTTTAACCTCGGCAGAAAGCACGGCTATACTAATAAGTTTATGCAAAACTTATATTTAAAAGAGAAAGCCAAATTTGACAGGCCAACTCCTCCCTCTGACCAACGTGGAGCTTCAACATCCAATGAGCATGCTTTAGACACTATGCATAGGTTCCCTATACCATACCGCCTCCACACTAGTAATGCAGTTAAGACTTCCTTAAAATCCGCTAATGTGGCCCGCATGTTCAAAAGAGGGAAGACTATAGGGGTATAGTCTTCAGTATACTCCATAATGACAAGAGCAAAAGGTCGAGTGATTATAACTCAGGAGTATATAGAATCCCTTTGGAGAATTTAGACGATGACTAGTTAGAAGTTTATATAGGGGCTACCGCCCGTAATTTCAAAGATAGAATCTCGGAGCATAAAGATAACATACGAAAAGGAGATCTTAATACTGCCTTAGCCCAAAGGATTTACGAGAAGAACACTGATGTTTTATGGCAAGATGCCAAGATAATAAAAAATGTGTATAATCGCAAAGATCTGCCTTTAGTAGAAAAATTACAAATACTAAAGAATAATGAAACCAATAAAGTCATTAATATCAGGCAAGCCAATGGGCTGAGTACAGCTTGGAGATATGCTGTTAAAAGGAATGTTTGACCCTTATTAATTCTCCCTCCTCCCATCAGGTGATTAGTAAAACCTAGTATTCCAGTTTGAAAAATATTTTATGTGATAATATTAATTTTGTTATGCTTATTTGAATGTTAATTTTTTGAACTCTGTTCTATTTTATGTTCTATTCTAGAATAATTTGTAATCTTAATGTTCCAAATATTTTGGTGCAACTGAAGATGGTACCTTAGGTACCGAAAGCGTTTTTGTTTGTATAATAAAGTGTTGGTTAATGGTACTGCTATTTTGTGCTCTTTGGTGAACTGTAAGTTTGAAAGTTAAGCAGTGTTTAGTAGTTTTGTCTTTTAGAAAAGAATTATCTGCTTATTTAATAAATATCATATTTTCCTAATTTTTAAATTTGAGTGTCATGAATTTCAAATTTTTTACATTTTTAAAATTTATATTAACAGCTTATTTAGTGATAATCTTTGACTTACAAAGGGAGATTCATCAATCAGAGCATAAGTCAGGTGATTATAAGACTTGATATCTACTTTATTGCTCATTATTATTCATCATATATAATACTGTATCATAGTAAAACAGTAACATTTGTGTTTTTGTACAAAACTAAGAAAATCCCACACAAAATTAATTCATAGGATGTAGATATGGAAGACTACAGGAATATAGGGAGCTGAGAAAGAGTCATTTTACCAAATAGAGCCAAACAGTTTTTTCAGTCAATAACAAAATATTAGGTTAATGCATAATTCCATAGCATTTTAAATATAGGTTTGTTAAGTTTGTTTGTTTAGTGTTTTGTTTATGAAATTCAATTAAAAATTTGACCAAATCAAGCAAGCAACTATTCAACAATGTAATCTCCGTTACTGTCAATAACTTCCTGCCAACATTAGGATAGTTTTTGGATCCCCCGTCTGCAGAAACTGTTGGTTTTGAGTTTAGGAAGTCATCAATCCAAGTTTCGTACACTTCACAGATGTTCACTGTTCACAGGCTTCCTAGCTGCATTTACTACACTTGAACCTCAGTTAAACTCGTACAGCAGAATATGTCAGAAATGTTTTTTCGACCCGACACTCCATCTTCAACAGTGAAGAAATCAATCATTTGTAACAATCTCGCACAGCTCGTATTCACACGATAACACTCCAAAGTGTAAAAGTGACATGTAAAAACGGTAAACAAATGAACAGCAATACAGTATTGCCAGGCCAAATCAGAACGCTACGGAATTATGCATCAATCTAATATTTTATTGCCTGAAATATTCTGTTATTACTATAATGTTGGACTAACTGTTTATTGACTGTCTGGATACACTTGGCTAAAAAGATTGTTAGGCTTATTTTATCAAATATAGTCATTTTCAAATAGAGCCATTCTAGATGCTTCAAACAGCACTTAAGAAAAAATTTTTATTTTTCAAATAAATATAATGTTTAATATAAACTCTTCAAACAGCACTTAAGAAAAAATTTTTATTTTTCAAATAAATATAATGTTTAATATATTATGTTTTAATATAAATATATATAATGTTTTCAGCAAAACAATCAATCCTTTTCAACCACACTAAATAGACTGTAGACTGACAATATATGTAAAGCATTTAAATCAAAATAATAAATAAACATTGGTTTCCCTTTCTAAGGACCCCAACTTCCAATAAAATTAACTATTATTATATTATATCATATCATTATACCTGGGCTTGTATTCATGTGAACTGCATAACCAATTACAAAGCTAATTGACTACATCATAGTCAAAAGTATGAGTGATTATAAATTAATGCATCATAAATGGAGTATTAAATTAAACATTGGTTTCCCTTTCTAAGGACCCCAACTTCCAATAAAATTAACTATTATTATATCATATCATTATACCTGGGCTTGTATTCATGGGAACTGCATAACCAATTACAAAGCTAATTGACTAATATCTATACATATAAATCTAAATACCTGTATGTGTATGTTCAATTATAAGGCAAGATAAGGGGCATTAGGAAATTCAGCCTAAGATTGTCACTATCATTACCATGTATAGAGAAACGAACTGTCATTGCCATAGCAATGCAAAATTAGACTTACAATAATAGAATTTTATAAATACAGTATTATCGAATTATTTATGCTGCTAGTGATTTATTATTTAATCTATTACATATAGATTGTCACTATCATTACCATGTATAGAGAAACGAACTGTCATTGCCATAGCAATGCAAAATTAGACTTACAATAATAGAATTTTATAAATACAGTATTATCGAATTATTTATGCTGCTACTGATTTATTATTTAATCTATTACATTTTTTTAATCAATGATTATTTTATTTCCTGGATTTTCATTATTGTAAGTTTTTATTATGTAGAAGAATCTGCATTTGAAATTAATTCATGTATTTTTTGATGCTTTGGTTCGAGATTATAACTGTTATTTCCTAATGTCCCTTAAGAGTGTCACTATCATTACCACGTGTAGAGAAACGAAACCGTCATTGCCATAGCAACGCAACTATTTGACTTACAACAACAGAATTTTAAAAAAATTATCGAATTATTTATGCTATTACTGATTTATTATTTAATCTCTCATTTTTTTCAATCACTGATTATTTTACTTTTTCATGTAAGTTTTATTATTGTATTTGAGATTAATTCACGTATTTCTTGATGTTCTTGGTTCGAGACTATAACTGTTGTTTCATGTGTTTTGATATAACGTTTTGTGTATTGTACAATTGTATAAATTTCTTAATGCCACGAAAAATAAAGAACTCTAGGTGAATTAACTCCTGGTGCTAAATGAATGTGTTTAATTCGGAAAAATGAAACATTAGAAGATCGAACAAATCGACAGAATTCTAATAGAGAAAGAAAGATAAAAAAGTGAACATTCGAAAAGACACATATTTCAAATAGAAACATATCTGTACGGGAAAGATTTTCAGAATACATTGAAGAAAATCCTGAAGGTCATTTGAAAGGTTATAATTTAAGAAAAAGAGAAATTTAAGTACAGTACAATTACTATGAACTGCCCAAGCAACGCCGAGCATGGGTCTGCTAGTATGAGTATAAATGATAAATCAAACAAGTAAATACTTACCATCACATTTATGTTTTGTTTTCTGCAACAAGATAACTTGTCTTTTCACTTGTTTTATCAAATCCTCTTTGGACATATCCTCTAACTAAACAAAATTTATATAGATTTATATAAAATTATAGATGTTTTAAAATTTTTTAGGTTCATATTTTATTAATTTTAAATTTATTTTCTGATTTTAAAATCATTTATAAAATAAAATAATTTTAAATTATACATTATATAGTATACAGGACTTATTTAGTTTCCAACTTATTTAGTTTTAGTTTGATTTGATCTAATGGTGCAAGGGTCTTATGGGCCAGGGTAAAATATTAACCAATCCAACTTATTTAAAAATGGTACAAGTAGTATCAGGCTGGTTTCTAGAAAGCAGATTTTCTGTTTTCTTGTAACCAGCCTGATATACTACTTAGCTGCCAGGACTCAGATCTCCCTTTAATCTGGCAAATCAATCAGCATCTAATAGTTGGCATCTGTTATGAGAAGCAGGAATCCTACTTCTTACATATATCATAACTTAATCTTATATAATAAATAAACCTAATTCTTGCCCTCATGTTCAATTTGTAATATTTGCATTTCTGGTATATTCCATCACAAGTCAAATTTTATGAGAAGTCAAATTTATTTATATAATTATAATTATAAAATTAAAAATACTATCTACAATATGTGTTTCCCATCTGTAAATCAGTAGATATAACCATTATAAGACAATGAATGTGTATCATATTATAGCATTTATTAAAATATATAACTTTATCTTGAGTGAAGTATTGATATGCTCTAACTATTGTTACACATAGTATAATAACCTCTTTGTAAAACTGAAATACTGAATTTTATATTAAATCATAATGATGATTTTTTTAAAAATATTTTGCATAACAAAAGTTTTTATATAAAGTCAAATTTACATAATCAGAGCTGCATAAGATCGTGAACTCTGTGTATAAATTTATCTGTATAACAAATACAAGTCACTACAAGTTTTTATACTGCTTCTGTAGGTACACAATTGTTAAAACTCTTAATTACAGCACTATTAAGCAGTCCAAAAACAGTCTACTAACTAAACTTTTTATTTTGAGAGAAACGTTTTCGGCTGTAATACAGCCATCCTGAATCTAAGGCTACGTTCACACCAAGCGCGCTTCGCTTAGCCTCTCGAGTGTATCTTAATGCTAAGCAAATATAACATCGGGTGGCCTAAAGAATTATTTTGCCCAAGAAGACTCATTGTCAGTCTAATTCAATTTTAATTAAATCACGATTAAATTAATTTTCTTGTATTTTTAATTGGTAATTATTTTTAATTTAAAATAAACCTGTAGTAATTGTTAGGAGTTTACGGCTAATTACACGATAATGCAATAGACCAAGAATATTAAGCTATTTTGCTTACCTGATAGTTATGACAAGCCGCTGTTCCGCGGATATTCTTTCTCTGTAATTTGTGCCTGGACCAGAAAGATGAGGTTCGACAATTTTCAAAAGAATATCGAATGTTTCTTTTGACATTCTCAAATTATCTTTGAATTTGTCGGGATAACATCTGGCATCTCTATATAGATGATAAAATTCTCCTAAATTACACCTTTCCTTATTAAATTCATGAACCCATTTTCGTTTTTTTCTTATTTGTTTTAATTTAAATGATACGCTCTCCGATAGTAACAATTTTCTTAATGTTTTTCTTGCCGGCATGATGCTTTCACCTTGAAATACTTCTATGTGAGAGACAGCACTTGATGTGAACATCGCTCGCTTAATTGCTATGCATAGCGCTTCGCTGGAGAATACACTAGGCGCGTGAGGCTAAGCAAAGCGCACCTGGTGTGAACGTAGCCTAACACTTTTAACAGTCTAGAACAAGACAAATTCCAAATCACATATCGTTAAGATTCTAATACAGAATTCTTTTAAATTTTCAGAAACAATCTTTTTAAACGATTAATGGCACAAAAAATTGGAAACATTAACAGAAACATTAAATTTGGAAACATTAACAGAAAACATATTTAATAAATTATACATTTAATAAAATTTAATAAAAACAAAACAATGCAGTAAAGTTCCATTTTTTATGCCCTAATTTTAAGGCTAGGCACGCTCGTGTTATCTTCTTAGGGGAAATTTCCATGCATTTAAAATTGTCTCTTTTTCTTTCTCGTTAATTACATCCTCTTGGCGACTTCCCCAATATATATGCAGTTTTTCTGCTGTACAAGCTCTGTTGGGTCAGTAGTGTTGTCGATTACTTTAGCTTCACTCCATTTGATGTTCATGTCATGTTCACAAGAACATCTTGATAGCACCGTTGTTAGGTTCCCAAATCTTATAGCACACTTGTGTTCTTCCATCCTGTCCTTCAAGTTCCTCCACGTCACCCCTATGTATACTTCCCTGGTCCCTTTATCTACATTCTCTAGCAGTATCTTGTAAACCCCTACACTTTCGTCTCTGCCATAAGGATCATACAAAGAATTGTGATGATAGCATTAGAGACATGGGTATAGCAGAGCAATGGTTTGAAAGCAACTCAAAGAAATTACAGAGCAAGAAAGGAGCGGTCATAGAGGACGACAGGAACAGTGCAGCCAGGACATCCCTCTCCAAAATCAGCACCAAACAACAGAATATGAAGTGATCCCGGATATCATGCAGGGGTCTAAAAAAGTCGCAAGCGTCTTAAAGAGAAGAAAAAGATCGGCTTTTAAGCAGGCATGAACAGTTTTCCAAGCCCTGAGAAATATTAAAGATCTTTATGGTGGAGACGAAAGTGTAGGGGTTTACAAGATACCACTAGAGAATATAGATAAAGCAGGACAAGGTAAGGACAGGCTGGAAGAACACAAGTGTGATATAGGAGTTGGGAACCTAACAATGGCACTTATCAAGATGTGCTTATGAACATGACATGAACATCAAATGGAGTGAAGCTAGAGTAATTGACAACACTACCGACCCAGCAGAACTGAGTACAGCAGAAAAACTGCATATATATCAGGGAAGTCACCAAGAGGATGTAATTAACGAGAAAGAAAAAGAGACAATTTCAAATGCATGGAAATTTGCCCTAAGAAGATAACACGAGAATGCCTAGCCTTAAAATTAGGGCACAAAAAACAGAACTTTACTGCATTGTTTTGTTTTTATTAAATTTTATTAAATGTATATTTTATTAAATATGTTTTCTGTAAATGTCCCAAATTTAAGTTTTGTACTATTAATCATTTAAAAAAATTGTTTTTGAAAATTTAAAAGAATTCTGTATTAGAATCTTAATAAAATGTGATTTGGAATTTAGAATGTCTTTTGTTCTAGACTGTTAAAAGTGTTAGAGTTGAGGATGGCTGTATTACAGTCGAAAACGTTTCTCTCAAAATAAAAAGTTTAGTTAGTAGACTGTTTTTGGACTGCTTATTAGTGCTGTAATTAACAGTTTTAACAACAAATACAAGAGTTGATGTTTCTGGTAAAAACCAAAAATGTTCAATAAATTAATTAATAAACTGTGTCCATATTTCTACCCTTTTCTTTTTAGAAAAATAATTCAAATAAAACACCACTTAAGTAAGAAAAAATTTTTATTTTTCAATAATGTTTTCAGCAAAACAATCAATCCTTTTCAATTATACTAAATAGACTATAAATTGACAATATATCTAAAGCTTTTAAATCAAAATAATAAATAAACATTGGTTTCCCTTTCTAAGGATCTGTTAGTCTATCAACATTGCACAGGGAGAGGAAAAATGCTTAATGTGCAATGTTGATAAAATAACAGATCCCTAGAAAGGGAAGACAAGAATTTATTTATTGTTTTGAGTTAAAGATTTTAAATGTATCAGTGAATCTGTAGTTCAGTTCAATGTTGCTGAAGAGGGCAAGTTCTCATTAAAAATATTACTGAAAATAAAATTCTCTCTTAAATGCTGTTTTATTTGTGCTATGTTTCTAAAATGATTTTCTTGTACTGATTTCAAATTTTTTTAGATTTTTAAAAGCAAATTATAGTGGTTAATAATATCAGGTCACTTAAAAGCATACTAAAATCAAATTTATCAAACATTAGATAAATGCAAAATTTTGTCTTGCAAAGAAAATCAAATTTAGGATAAAAGTATTTATTAGATTTATTCAAAATGTAAAAAAAAATTTTGCATTAATATCTCATTAGAATATGTTTTGCAATTTATATGATAAAATTTCATTTCCAGATCTCATTTGTTTGATAAAATCTGAATTTTGGTGTTTTTGTAATAACAACTTTGCATATATATTTCTTTTATAAATATTAAATTTACAATTTATTTTACAAATGCATTTATTTTTGGGAATAATTAAGAACTTACAGGAATTTTGGATGGCTTTGGATTTGAACTGCCTAATTCATTCTCCATGGTAAACTAAAATAATATATTGAAATATATATATTATTTAAATAAAATACTTCATCTATTTTTATATGCATACTGCTAAATCTAATATTATAGATCAACTTTCAAGTACTACAACAGTAAAATCCAATTTATATTGTCTCATGTTATATTGTCCGACACTTTTGCTATTTAATTTATTAATCAAAGTGAGTAAATTAATCTCTAAATGTTATAATACTTTTTTTATGATATCAAAAAATTGTTATATAGAACTACTGACACTTGAATGCTTTCAAAAATTTGAGCTGATGAGCTGATATTAAGAAAAAGTTTTCTTGATTAATATTATTTATTAACTTATTACACTTGAAAATCCACAAATCACTAGTCAACTTAATTATGACTGCAATGAATAGTTTGTGATTTATTTCTTTTCCATGAGTCATGGATCAACTGGGCCAAACTGCATTAAGTATAATGTTCATAAAAAATAATGTGTAATAAACACTGGTAGAAAGCAAAGAATCTAGCGCATAATATCCAATAATATTCAAAAACTTTAATATAGCAATTAATAGAGCCAAACAAAATAATAATTAATAAAATTAATTTCATAATCATAAACTAACAATTTCTGCTGCCTCTAAGAAATACAAGAAATCCACAAGCACTTTAAGCAGGAATAATACATAATTTATTATTAGATATTTAGTTCATATACTAATAACGACATGCAGTAAAGCTTTTGGCCTTCTATGGCCGTCTTCAGCAGCTTCTCTCAAATGTGCATCTTACGTTCTACACTAGTATTTGGTGCAGGTTGTCCCTCCTAGGATGTTTTACAAATAAACATCTAGCCAAGACCTCACATTAATATTTAAATGTTTACCAAGTGTTACAATTTGCTGATATATAAATACCATTCTGTTAGTGTATTTACTATTTTACAAATAGGTACTGAATTTCTGTTTAAAGTACAGCAAGAACTCTATTTCTCAGAGTATTTTCGGACATCTAATAATAATTATTATTGTATTTTACCTTTCTGTTTTTATTAATTTATTTTTATTTCTATTATTTGATTTAATTCTTGTTAGCTGTTTACAATGTGATAGGACTAAATATGATAGATACATAAAATGTAACAGCTTGTAACTGAAAACTTGTTTGTTATGATTTATAAATTTGTAAAATAGTAAATGCATTAACAGAATAGTATTTATATATCAGCAAATTATAACACATGGTAAATGTTTAAATGTCAATGTGAGGTTTAGCTAGATGTTTATTTGTAAAACATCCTAGCAGTGACGGCTTGCATCAAATACTAGTGTAGAATTTAAGGCACACATTTGAGAGAAACAGCAGAGGAGAGCCATAGAAGGCTGAAAAATGTTACAACATGTTATTATTAACATATGTACTAAATATCTAATAATAAATTGTGTATTATTATTGTGTGTATTATTCCTAGTATTAATTCCATTAAAACATGTAAATATTAGAGTTAAACGGTAATGGTTAAGAGTGTAAAAGCCTATAATTCATGTAAAAGAAAAATTATGCCTAAATACAACTATTTGATAAGAAAGGCTATAATTATTAAAAATCTTTCCAAATAAAATTTAAAAAGTGATTAAAAACTACTGTATCAAAAAACCATAAACATTTGCCATTAAATAAGGGCAGTCTACTAAAATGTGCTTCACAATAAGTTCACAGTTGCAAAGATCACAAATTGATTAGTCTTCACTTATCAGCAATTGGAAATAAGGGCATTTGACTATATCCATAACAAAGTCTTTCTAGGATTACTTTCTTTTTACTGTTTATACAGTAATTTAATCACAAACACTGGAATACTGATTTGATATCATGAAGTCATGGAGTTTGCTACAGATCTGATCATCTCATGTTTTTGTTAAAATTATAAGAACAATTACAACACCTTAATAAAAATAAATTTAGTAAAAATTTCACAATCTCTATTTCAATGCATACGTTTTCACCATATAATTTTCTGTTAATCAAATAAATGTTTACCAATTTAAAACATTTCAAGGAACAAATTAAAAAAATATTTTAAAAGACAGAAGATTAAGCTTATTTAAAAAACAGTTCAAGCTTCGGTCATTTATTTATTTGTGATAAAATTTGAGCTGACTCAAGCCAGCAACTCTTATGTAAGCTGAGAGTAATTTGCATCTTACATACATGAAAGCTATCTTGCCCTTCAAACACTACATAATTCCATCCATCAAGCTACAACATGGATCCCAGCCTGGCTTCTGTATGAAAATCTAAACTTCCTTCCCTCAATTTAGAGCAAAAATGAGTCAATTGCATGGAATTGTGTTGCACTTTATTTTGGAAAATTTGAATTCAATTCCAGGTTCCATATCTCTAGATTTAATCAAGAAAGATTTAGCCCACCTTGTTAAATCAATTTTTCATATCATAGTTAACCCACTACATTATATATAGCTTATGGTGAATGCTGGAATATACCCACTGTTTAGTTATTTGAATCAAGCAAGTAACATGAAACAAGAAAGGAAGATCTCATAACAGATATAAGTGGAATATGAAGGGAATTGAAGTATGGAATGCCTTGCTTCTTAGTAACAAGTAGGATGAAAGTGGCATATATTTTAATAATAAAAAGATACTGAAGAACTTTTAGAAATTGGAATGTCTTTAATATCCTATAAGCAGCAAGGATAAAAGACATCTACAAGACAGTTTGCCTTTTCTTCACAGTTTATTCAGGGTTCAGATATCAACATTGATCCTGTAGCCTTCCAAATCAAGTTTGACGACAAGAATCCCAGGCAGAAAACTTGATTTGGAAGTTATATCTGAAGATATTTTTGAATATTTTCCAAACTCAAGACACTTACTGAAATATGGAATCAAAGAATGTTGAAGAATTTGATTTTAACCTAAATCAGATATTAGATCAAAACTGATTGAGGGGATTGGAATTATTGAACCTGTATGAAGATTCATCAAAATTTTGATTCAAACAAGTAATGAATAACAACAAATTAAAGAATAATGAAGATGCATGCTTGTTTTTAAGAGAAGAATTTATCTCATAAAATTCAGAATTTGATTTACTTAAGTTTTTTTGTTAGTATAAAAAAGTTAAGTTTTTTGTTAATATTTAATGTAATATAAAATTAATATATATTATGTCTCCAATTTCCATTCAGATAGAGTTCTAAATGATGGGGTGAAACAAGCCCCCACAGGCAGTCCCTATAGAGGGATCAGTTGGATTGTGGAGGATGGCAATTGACAGACCAGACCTAAGCCCCATGAATAAATTTTCCAAAAGAATCAAACTTGAGTCCTTCAGAGTGGAAAGCCAAAACATTTCCATGTGGTCAATCTTGCCAATTTATTTAAACTGTGGTTAAGACTTGATTAAAATTTTCATTTTGGATCTTAGCAATTATCTAGATGCTCTCTGTAGTTCAAGAGAGAGTGCTGATACTTCATTAAATTGTCATTTGATTTGTCAGATTTCATTTTTTTTAGATCTCTCATAAATAATAGACAGAATAATTAAATCTGATTTTCTTGGTCAAAATTTTTTGTCTGTAACTAATCACTCCATTTTATTATTATGTCTATGGGAAAATCTCATTCTATGTATGTCATCTCTAATAACATCACTGGTTTTGGAACTACAGCAAAACTTTGGGGATTACTGTATTCTACTGCTATAGTGTTTGAAAATTGATCTGTAAAATATTTCATATAAATAACTTTAAATAGTTCTCAATTTATAAAACTCTTTTATACAGAATTTGAACTTACAGAAATTATATTTCAACATCCAGTTTTGTCATATAGCAAAAATTTTATGATTATTGAAGTTTTAACAAAAAGTTTTTAATTTATTTATTTTGCAACCACAAATGTAAGAATTTATGTTAAGAACAGAAAACTGGTATCAAGAGGACCATTCCCAAAAGTTAAAGAAAATAGTTTAGCAAGATATATTCAAATATGAAGAATGATAAATCATATGCTGTGAATGAAGAAAAAATTATTGTTATATTTTGCTGATTAACGTTTTTTTTTCTTCTGCTTGGTTATACATATTTTTCCTCATCATTACTCTTATAATTACTACTCAGTTCATGAGTGTATACTTCTGAGCTTAAATAGTGGTTATACAAATAGGATTTTTCTAGCTTAATTGGATTACATAGTATTTTATCAAACACCATTATTTATATAGTAGGTCCTTACTTAATACTAAAGTTAGGCTGAAAATGTTATATTAACTGTAATCAGAAATCCCATAGGGATAGTGTTTAAGTCAGTTTTAGTAGTGTTATGTTTTTTCTCTTCCTCAATAAGAAGCAATGGTGTCTTTCAAAATAATTAGCAGGTGGTTCTATTTCTTTTTTTCTGAAAAAGAAAATTATCTGCAACTAATCATAAAATAACACATAAAAATAGACATAAAATTTAAAATAACTCAGAGACCAATAAATTGTAAAAAGATAATTCCTTTTATTCTAAATAATTAACACTTTATTTTTTTTATATATAAACAATAGATACAAGCTGTTTTTTAGATAGAATTATTCATTTACTTTTTTAAAGAAACTAGAGAGCTTTTGGCTTGATTAAGCCCTCTTCAGCAGTTTTTAATTTACATACATAAAATTGAATAAATTTGAGTTCTAATAGTTTAAATTTGAAATTAATTAAAAACAGTATGGTTACTATGGTGATATAGTTTTTAAAGTAACTACTGTATATCACCTAGTAACCATACTGTTTTTAATTAATTTCAAATTTAAACTATTAGAACTCAAATTTATTCTCTTTTATGTATGTAAACTAAAAACTGCTGAAGAGTGCTTAATCAAACCAAAAGTGCACCAGTTTCTTTAAAAAAGTAAATAAAGAGTTCTATCTAGGGCTGGGGAGCTGGAGCTGGAGTCGGAGCCATGGAGCTAGGAAGTTTTGGAGGAGCCAGAGTTGGAGCCAGAGCTAAGCTGATCATAGTCAGTGGAGCCAGAGCTGGAGCCATTAAAATTTCTGCTGGTTCCAGCTCCTAACCATCTACCATATATACTTGAATATAAGCCGATCCCCCGACTTTAGAGTTAAAAATCAGTAAAAATATTCAATCCGTGTATAAGCCTACCACGACTTTAGCACTTAAAATTTGATAAAAATTTGAAATCACTAAATTACGTGATCTTTGATTTTTAGTTACCGATATATTAATGCCATTTGCCAAAATAAATATTTTATTGAAACTTTAAATATATACATATAAAATAAATTATTATAATACAAACATCAATATATCAATTTAAAAAAAAATGATGATGTGATAGTAAGGTAAATGATGTTTCATGGTAGCGGCCATACCAAAAAACTTTTATAGTGATGGAGCCGAAATCAGAGTCGGAGCTAAAGCCTCAGTTTTAAAACAATGACTCCGAAGCCGGAGCTGGAGCCACAGCTGGAATATACTGTGATTCTGGAGCCAGTGCCAGAGCCTAACGTATTTCAAGCCAGCTCCCCAGCTCTGGTTCTATCAAGAAAACTGAATTTGTATCTATTGCCTTTTATTGTAATTTTAAATAATTTTATTGTTTTGGATATCAGCATGACTACATTATTTTCTAAAAGATCTATGTTGACCTTAGCCAATATAGATCTTTCAAAAAATTACATAAGCAAAATATAAGAGGCCTAAACTTTTCTAAGAGATGCATTTGTTGATCAAGATAGTCAACTAGGATGTTGTGCAAATATTAACCATTTCTATTGGTAAATAAACTCATGATGGTCTATGCATAGGATCTATTAAACAGCTTAGTAATTTTCAAAGAACTGCTCCAAAATTTAAGCAAATCATCTATAAAATAAATGTTTGACATTCACTTGGTTTAAATTTGAAGCAAAAGCTTTATATAATATGATTTCAGATATAATGTGCATCAAGAAAATGTGAATTTCATATCAGTTATGCTATTTTAGTATGCATTTTCATTGTTGTAACATATTTGCACAAAAGAAAAAGAAGTCATCATTTTCATTGTGACAAGCTATTTTCAAATAATTATGCCTGATAATCAATAAATTGCATTTGTAAACCCTATAATAATTTATTATTATTTTCATTTCATTTAGGTTGTAAAACATTTAGCAAGCTTAAGAGAATTTAACGGTGATTTTTTGTTTTTTGTGCATAAAGTTATCCTTGAACATTTTTTAATTTGAGGATCAAAACAATTTTTTTTTCTTTTATCTCAGTCTTACCTATTCAGGAAAATTTTTTCCTTAAATAAGAAAATCCATTTTTTTCTTTATTTATCACTGATAAATATTTTTATTAAATTGATCTTAATATGCAATGGAGATTAATAAATTTTTCACTTATCCACTAAAATAATGTGTCACATTCTTCTGGCTTGATATTATTTTTCAGTGGATTAGCCATTTATTTTTATTCCATAGTGGGAATCCCTTACTCAGTTGTCCCAGTCAAATAAAAAAAAAAAAGCAGAATTTAATTTATCAGCCTTACAGCCTAGTATAGCATTGTTATAATTTTTAGGTCCATATATATATATATTCCACTGGTATTCTCTATAGGTGATTCTAATCTTAACAATAAAATTTTAATTATAAAGAATATAGGTACTGTTTCTAGTAATATATGTAATGCTTGATAGCCTCTCAATTCAAAAACTTATATAAGATCAACAACTTAAACTGCTGGATTTCAAAAGCCAGTAAAATTTCCAAAAAATTTATGAAATCAATATAGATTGTCAAACAAAATTCATTAGGAACATGATTTGGAAATCAATTGAAAGTGTTTCATATATTGATATATATATAAATAATACATTTCTCTTAATAAAATTTAAAAAATTAGATTTATTTAATATTCATATCTCTCTCCTGTGAATGGAGAGAATCCACCCATTATCACATCCACGTTTTGAGGTAACTAAAAGATATCTTTTTTTCTGCTAATGGCTTACTATATTTCTTTTGGCATGCTTTTTTCTTTCTTCATCTTTCTACTAGGGATTGTCTTTTTCCTGGATTTCAGAATAAAAAATGTTTTTTCCCAGGATTTTTGTAGGTGGAATTAAAACCGAATATTTCACAGCAGTTTATCTATTCATATATACAGAGTGTTTCTTACCACACATACCACTCTTTTTTTCTCGGAAACGCGATGAGATAGGAAGTAGAGCGAAAAATTTTGATTACCAAAGTATATCCAAAGAATTGAATGGTTATGATAAAAATTTTGTGGGCCATCGAAAGTAGGGGTACAAAATGTGAACATTGAAATCTCCAATGGAAACATATGCCGATTTTGGCATAACTGGATAGAACTATGAAAAACAAACAACTTTTGTTTTGAAAGTTTTTTTAATATCACCTACGGTTTGCAAGATATCACAAAAAAAAAAGATGTCACTGCATGTAATGCCAATTGGGCTATTCAAGCAATAAGAAGAAAAAGAATCCATCAAAAGGTGTCTGTGCATTCCATGGTGAAGTTATAAATGGCTGAAACAAGTCGAGAAACCCTTGTTCTTGAGTATGGCTCCGTGCGGAACTGTGATGGCGAAAGAAATGTCGCATTTGTGGTTCGAATACTACCACCGAGTATCTATTCTGCATAATACTGCTCTTTGCTGCTTCAGTATTATTTTGCAGGGTAAATGCAAGTATATAGATGTCCTCTGTCAAATTCTTCTTCTTCTTATTGCTTGAATAGCCCAAATGGCAGTACATGTGGTGGCATCATTTTTTGTGATATCTCACAATTTGTAGGTGATATTAAAAAACTTTGAAAACAAAAGTTGTTGGTTTTTCACAGTTCCATCCAATTATACCAAAATTGGCATATGTTTCCATTGAAGATTTCACCCTTTGTGTCCCTACTTCCGATGGGCCCACAAAATTTTTATCATGCCCATTCTATTCTTCGAATATACTTTGGTAATCAAAATTTTTCACTCTACTTCCTATCTCATTGCATTTCCGAGAAAAAAAGATGTTACGTGTGGTAAAAAATACCCGTATATGTATAAAAAATTATTGATATAATCTATGATCTGTGCATCTCTTTTATTGATATAATCTATGATCTGTGCATCTCTTTTATTTATTCTAAAAATCTATTAGCAGAATTATTTAAATTATATTAATAATGGAACTCCTCTGCTGAAAATAATTACCTTTTCTGGAAATTACAAATTGAGAAAAATTCAAAACTTACTTTTCAGAAAATTAACATTTTCTTTTTAAACCATGACAGACTAGTATGTACTGACTAGTGACTACATTGTTAAAAAAAATTTATTTAATTTATACTTTATTTTGAGACTGATTTGGCAATTGACTTTTAATATGAACATAAGAAACACAGGCAATTTACATTTTTATTGCTGAGTCTAGTTCTAAGTTTGATTATAAATAGTCCTGCAGCAGAAAAGAACCTTTCAGCTTGTTGGAGTTATAGATTCAAGAGCGTCCATTAATTTTATTATATTTGTTGTTTTTTCACCAGTTGTCTCAAAGATTTCGAAGTCCTTGGATATATTCTTTCCAAGTAATTGACCTTCAGCTTCTATTTTCAGGGTTTTTAGAAACACATTCAATTTGCTTTTGATTTGATGCATCAATTTCTCACAAAGAATCTGCTCACTCTGCTGTCTTTCGCTCTCTGTGTCATCCTTTTCCTCACAGTCGGAATATAGAATGAATTATGATGAATTAATGATGAATGAATTATGAATTAGATTGTGATGATTCAGAAGAAGAAAACCCAAGGCGAATTACCACTAATAAAAGTTAAGTGAACACTGTACGGCAAAGAGTGCTTTAATTTAGTTAATTGTTATTCTGAGTTCTGTTGGTTGGAGAACATAGCTTCATTTATAATATTGTGCGGGGGAAAATCATATTCTGATTTATGAAGTCTTTAAAACGATTGAATCTAGAGACTTTTACAAAAATTTTTGTAAAAGTCTCTAGATTCAATCGTTTTAAAGTATTATATACCTGATGAGGATGCGAAACGCATTGAAAACGTTTGTATATTTACTAATAAAAGTTAAGTGAACACTGTACGGCAAAGAGTGCTTTAATTTAGTTAATTGTTATGCGAAGATTTTAGCAGTTAAGTATGGATTGTGATAGAATTCAGAATATTCAACATTCTTTTAAAAAATAATATCATACAATAATATTGAATAAATACTGTGTTATTCATATTAACAACAATCAGGGGATAAACCATTTTCAAATCAACCGAACAACCTAGCCAAACTTCCCCTGGCGGACAAAGTCTAAATTACATTTTTATAATGATTATTTTTGAATTAACTCAACAGATGGTGGCACCATAGCTTCAATTCAAAAATAATAGTTATAAAAATGTAATTTAGACTTTGTCTGCCAGGGGAAGTTTGGCTAGGTTGTTTGGTTGATTTAAATCTGTGTATTCTTTAACATGAGGAAATTATATATTTTGTGCCTACTAGAATTTTATATGGATAAAATTAAAGAAAACACAATGTAAAAACATAGATGAAATGGTTAAGTTATTTTCCTACGTCCAAATTTCTAACATTGACTACATAGAAGAAACAGTTGTTTACTACCTTGAATAATTTGGGTTCATTTCCAAGTTTCACATATCATTTTTCAAGAAGAGTCTAGGCCCAATCAAATTTGTTGAACCCCAACTTTCAACCTTCTGGTTGATCCCACCATAGATGTTGAATAGTCTATGGGCTCTAAAAGTGGCTGCTGCCAAAAGTATCTGTTAGCAGCTTAATTTAAACTAATATATCCAAGTTTCTAGCAAATATAAGCAATTATTTTTTAATGCCACTTCCTAATCATTGGCCAACTACTACATAATACACTGAACTCTCAATTTTATAAACTCATATGGATCTTCAAAAAAATTCATAAAATTGAAAGTTCATGAATGAAAATGGCATTAATTAACATTAGTTCTATGTGATACTTTTTAGACCAACTCAATAGTTTGTAAAAATGTTAGTTCATAAATTGGAGGTTAGTAAAAATGCAAGTCCACTGTAATATCCATTCTAGATCTTACAACCATCATGAAAGATGAAGATTGATTGGCTGGACTCAGTTTTCTCTAGATAAGTATGTATATAGTATTTGAAAATGAACTTGGATACTCCAGATAATAACATGTCGGTTTGTATGAATGGAAGTTTTTATAAAGTTTCCATGCTAGCAATTGGATTCTTTATTAGGCTCTCTGAGAAAATTACATTATTTAGGTTATTGTATAACATTTAACATTAATTACTAAAGTAATTTTGTTGCCATTTATATGATCAGATGGTATTTAAACATATTTTGATGAAAAACAGTTACCGTTTTTTGGGTTCAGAAATACATTATAATTTTCTAATGGAAATTAATGTCAATTTAAATTTCAATTTATGAACATTTTCCAGAAATATTTCATCTTGTGAACCAGGGTTAAACTGTATTTTTACAGTATTTCTGAGAGCATTATGTCATGGAGACATTAAAGGTCATAGATTCTTATGCCATGATTTTGAGTGGTATTTATATTTCTGTATTTATTGTCTTATTCTTTATAGAAGTTATTTTTGTTCTTAAAAAAAGTATGTCAAAATCTATATATTTGCATACAATTTCACAGGCACAAATGCTGATTTAAATGCTTGTGTGCCTGTGAAATTGTATGCAATATATGCTTACTTTAAAATATTTAACTCCTTGTAGAAGTCAGAAAAGTGTGTACACATATGATATGCTCTCAGATTAAAAAGGAAATACAAGAATCTTTATAGTTATCATTGGAAAGATAGTGAATAAATGAGAACTGATAAGTCGGTTTTTGATAAATATTTGTATCAAAACAATCACTCTCTTTAATGACCCAAAATATGAAAAATAAATGATTAATTTGTTCAATCTTAATTTTAAGTCCATGAAGTTCTTTTACTAATAATAATATAAAAATAATTGTAGATTATGTTAAGATTATTTGTGATAAGTAAAACATTATCTGTATATCTCTTTTATGTATTATTTTATGTGGGGAGAGTGAATTTATTACTTGATCTTCATCTTTATATTTAATTATTTAGCTAATAACCTGTTGATAAAAAAACCTGCAAAGTTGCGGGTTAGAATGAGTGCAATTACTATTAATTCTAAACTATGCCTAACAGTCTGACTCCTCTGCAATCCAGAGTTCGGCCTGAGCTCAGGTCTTAAACTAATTCTAAATAAAAAATAATTAACGATCTAACAACAACAAACTAACATTTAACTGGCAAAACAAAACCGGAAACTTATAACTAGAAGTATCACCTGATGAGGATGCAAAGTATATCAAACAAGTGTTAGATCTAAACCAACAAAAACGATGTTAGAAACTTATACTAATAAATTGAAGAAATTCTCAAACAAGTTAAATAACAAAAAACTATAAATTTATTAGACGAAAACACTTACAAAGTGTTAATAAATGCTTTATTGAAACCTTAATAAAGCAACAGTAAATTAATCAACAAAACTTGTTTAATTCAACTCAAATATCAACAGTCAATTATTCACAAAAGAAACGAACCTTAAATACTACTTAAATCTACTACCTCCACCATCGATACAAGCTTCCAACAATCGTCGATCTTTACAAGAATTCGAATGTCACTTTAGCCAACTTTATGTCAATACAACACTTCATCGGTTGCTGTTTTTCATTGGCTTTTATACCGGGTGACTTACAATCCCTCTGCTTCATTTACATACTTATACGTAACAAGTGTATAAAGTTATTAGCTTACAGAGTAATTCATTCATGTCATCTTCTTTACAATTTAATTATATGCGAACAAAAACATCGATACGAGATCATTCTTACATTCTCATATCGGACCAGTGGTAAAATTAGATGATGACGTCATTACCCAGGACAGCTCTTCTGGATGACAGTTCTCGATTCCGTATCACGTGATTGCGAACGACAGGAGAAGGTGGAAGTAAGTTAACTCGTAAACTAAAATATAATACGTTATATAATAAGAAAATAACGCTAAATAATAAAGGTTCTAAATTTGTCGGTAGGAGGTCCTAGGTTATGGAGAAACTCCATAACCTAGGACTCTCCGTCTACGACAAGAAAGTCCAACGCATGCTTAATTGGATCAACGACCAGAGACTGGTTATAACAAGAGACGACAAATCTAAGAAGCTTGTCCTATTGAGAAATGATATTTATGACAATCATATAATGAGCTATATCCAAGATTATAGGGCAGAAGTTCTTATTAAGGACACCACTGATGGACTCTTAACTAAAGTTAACAAGCTTCTTAGACGACGTGATTTACCCACCTTTATTAGTAAACATAAGGTGGTTAACCCAGCCTGCCCTAGGATCTTCGGTTATATCAAAACACACAAGGAACCCCCAGCAGCCTGGCCCATTGTCGAGAAGCTACGTTCTCCGACTTATTATTTAGAGAAACACCTTGCGAGATGGTGTAACACTTTTTTGACTCCCTACTTGTACAATGTTTCTTCCTCCGTGGATTTTTTAACGAGATTAAGGCAGATACGCCCTTCTGAGAATAGTTTTATGACTGTGCTAGATTTCGAGTCACTATATCCATCACTGAACTTAAATGCCACCTGCCTAGTGTTTTATAGGTTTTTAATAGAGCATACCCCAGCTGACCAGCAAGACCCAGCTCTTTTGCATGAAATCGCTTACTTGATCTGTCACGAATCGTATTTTGAGTATGAAGGAATTTTTTACAAACAACACCAAGGAGTCCCTATAGGCAGCCCCATGGCCGGGGTTCTATCTGAGTTAGCTGTTAGAGAAGTGGAGTTACAACTCAGCCACAACCTTTCTAGCAAATTTTTGTTGTATTCTAGGTACATAGACGACCTTTTTGTAGTTTTGAAAGATGGCCATAATGCGGATGATCTTATAAGGCTTTTTTTCTAGAGTAGAATATGGTCTTATGCTTAAGCTGACACAGGTTAGTCAGTCAGTAGTGAATTTCTTAGACATAAAAATCTATGCAGAGAAAGGTTGCTTTAGTACCACAGTTTGTGAAACCCAACGCCACTCCTGTTATTATTCCGAGATGGTTGTTTGACCTTGATCGTTTAAGAAGTCTGCTTTCGCTTATTATTTCAGCAGATGCTTTACCCATTGTAGTAATGCTTTCTTTCATAGAGTAGAGTGCGATAGAATTTTTAACCTCGGCAGAAAGCACGGCTATACTAATAAGTTTATGCAAAACTTATATTTAAAAGAGAAAGCCAAATTTGACAGGCAAATTCCTCCCTCTGACCAATGTGGAGCTTCAACATTCAATGAGCACGCTTTAGACACTACGCATAGGTTCCCTATACTATACCGCCTCCATGCTAGTAATGTGGTTAGGACTTCCTTAAAATCCGTTAATGTGGCCCGCACGTTCAAAAGAGCCCCTACAGTCTTCAGTATACTCCGTAATGACAAGAGCAAAAGGTCGAGTGATTATAACTCAGGAGTATACAGAATCCCTTTGGAGAATTTAGACAATGACCAGTTAGAAGTTTATATTGGGGCTACCGCCCGTAATTTTAAAGATAGAATCACGGAGAACAAGGATAATATACGCAAAGGAGATCTTAATACTGCCTTAGCCAAAGGGTTTACGAGAAGAACACCGATGTTTTACGGCAACCCTTAAAAATCAAGGGATTAAAATATGGCTGATTAGTATAGGATTTGGATAAAAAATGTGTATAATTGCAAAGATCTGCCTTTAGTAGAAAAATTACAAATACTAAAGAATAATGAAACCAATAAAGTCATTAATATCAGGCAAGCCGACGGGCTGAGTACAGCTTGGAGATATGCTGTTAAAAGGAATGTTTGACCCTTATTAATGCTCCCTCCTCCCATCAGGAGATTAGTATAACCTAGTATTCCAGTTCAAAAAATATTTTATGTGATAATATTAGTTTTAATTTTGTTATGCTTATTTGAATGTCAATTTTTTGAACTCTGTTCTATTTTATGTTCTATTCTAGAATAACTTATAATCTTAATGTTCCAAATATTTTGGTGCAACTGAAGATGGTACCTTAGGTACCGGAAGCATTTTTGTTTGTATGATAAAAGTGTTGGTTAATGGTATTGCTATTTTGTGCTCTTTGGTGAACTGTAAGTTTGAAGGTTAAGTAGTGTTTAGTAGTTTTGTCTTTTATGAAATAAAGTTTTACTTTACTGCAGATAGTGCTAGATGGTGTTTACTCTTAAGCATTTTAACTGTTTTCAAATAAGTAAATTAATGAAGAATGAACTGTAGATTGACTGAATTTTTTCTTCCATCATATGTGAAATATTGTTAGCACAATCAGCACATCTTAGTTATGGTATGGCAAGTGTTTTTTGACATACTATAATTAAAATGTGAATCTGACTCAATAATTTCAGTAGCTGTTGTAATGTTTTCAGGAAAGTCATTTTCTGCATCTTTATACTATATTAAATGAACTTCTAAACTTCCAAGCTAAATTCTATAATTAAAATTTCATTTTGTTTTAGCTACATTTGATTCTAATAGTTTTGTTATTATGTTTACTTTTGTTATGTGTGTATGCAAATTTGAATATGTTGTACCTGTATTATTTCCTATCATAAACATATTATTCTATTAGAAATTTTTGCATATGATAATTTGCAGTCTAATACACTAAAATATTTTGTTTATAATGTTGAAACAAATTATTTTCCAATATTGTATTCTATTTTAATTTTGTTAACACTAATTTTGTGTTTATGTATTGTTAATAATCTTTAAATTTTTGTTGGCAAAAATCTTTTAATTTTCCAAAATGATTAGTATTCTCTCAGCATTATTGAGTGATCTATTTTTCTCTAAAGTCCATATGAAAAAATTTCAGCTGATTGCAGATCAGACACACTAAAAACTGTGAAAAGATGATATTTAGGGAAAATTTTAAAGAAATATAGTGTAATGACAATAAATAAAAATAGTTTATTTTTCCTAATGAGAAAAACATGCTTGTCAACTCTTCATATGGAAAAATAAAGAAAATATAATACTAGATAAAACAGTACTGAATGTATAATATAGTTATTTTTAATTTTAAGTAGTGTATTGGAAGTCATATTCTTTGCTATATTAATTTCATTTAGTTAAGTGTCAATGGAATAATATATTAGAAACTTTATTAACGAAATATCAGTGAGGCTATGGAAAGTTTACAGAAATTGTAAACGAGTAAGCTCTGACGGACAAAATTTTAAAGGAAATGCTACTTAGTTCCTTATTTTACAAGGGGAGGAGTGTGAGGAAGTTAACTCTGACTTGACCTATTCTATTTTATTACGCTCTTTTATTATTTATCATTATTTTCAATATTATCTAACATATTATATTTTAGTTTAAGAGTTGACTTACTTTCACATTCTCCATCTCGCTATTTCGCAATCACATGTTACAGACGGACATCCATCTTCCAGGCAAGCTTTTTCGGGTCTTGATGTCATCATCTAATCTAAATAAGTTTTACCACTGATCTGATATGAGAAAATAAGAATGATCCCGTATCGATGTTTTGTTCGATATATAAATGAATTATAAAGAGGATGACATGAATGAATAACTCTGTAAGCTAATAAATTTAAACTTTGTTACATATATTTATGTAAATGAAGCAACACGGGACTGTACTTAACTCGATATAAAAGCTGACGCAACCAACGACTCACCGAGGTGTTGTATCGACATAAGGTTGGTGTTAAGTGACATTAGAATTCTTGTAAAGGTCTACAATTTGCTTGAAGTTTGTATCGGTGGTGGAGATAGTAGATTTAAGTAGTATTTAAGATTTGTTCTTGTGAATAAGTGATTTCTGATATTTGAATTGAATTAAACAAGTTTTGTTGACTAACATTTGCTTGTTGCTTTATTATCGTTTCAATAAAGCATTTATTAACACTTTTTGTAAGTGTTTTGAATCTAATAAATTTATATTTTTTGTTATTTTAACTTGTTTGAGAATTTATTCAATTTATTAGTATAAGTTTCTAACATCGTCTTGTTGTTTTCGTTCTCTAACACTTATTCGTTACTTCTAGTTGTAAGTTTCCAGTTTTGTTTTGACAGTTAAAGATGTTAGATTGTAAAGTTCACAAAATAGCACATGAAGCAGTATAAATATATAACTCTGAGGAAGTTAACTTGGACCTGTCCTATTTTTATTTTATTATGCACTCTATTATTTATTTATCGTTATTTTCCTATATGCTAACATATTATATTTTAGTTTAAAAGTTAACTTACTTCCC